>JASGXE010017452.1:0-11225 GCA_030068105.1 Sinentomon sp. SZTP_YWyxl
TCTGATGAAAAAGATGAAATTATCTCGTGAAATCGCTGGCCATGCATAGATCGAAAAGAAATTCGCGCAGTCTCACACTGAAAGACACCCGATGCAGGCTTCAGCGAAATTTGGGTCGATTTCGTATTTCATGACTAAATTCTATGGAGATATAAATCAGTCTGGAGTTTCTCCGTGAGGCTGCATTCGGAAAAACAGATTCGTTATGTTCTGATGGCAAGGCAATCATCAAACTTCGAAAGTTTCCAAGCCAACGGGAAGGCAAAGGAAAACTTGAATTCCCACCGCACACCAGCCATTAGGTTCCACCCAGGCGACATCGCAGGAAAAAAACTGCGAAAAACAAACTTCGTTCGACGGGCGTCAAGTTTGATTAGAGAAAAAGGACTTCTTCATCAAAAGCGGCGGGAACAAAAACCGACGCTTTTTCAATTTAAGGAAACAAACTAAGAATGCTCCCAAGTATGCTTAGACAAGGTTCCCACAACTTTTTGGATTTCATTTCTGACTTTTGCCGATCTATTTCCCACGAAAATAAATTGTCGCCGTCCAAAATGTCAAAAGCCGCCTCAGGCCTTATGGGGTCTCAGCCACATCAGTGCGGTTACAATGGGCGGGACCTCTGGCAGGGGGGTCTGGAGGATGTAGTCCCCTCATAATCTGAAGAAATTTTGAAATTTGGGTGTTCATTTAGACTTCAAAACTTTGTTTTTCGATCATTTTAAGGCTCCCGGGTTTAAAAGCTCTCGGGAATCCTTGTGATCCCTGATTTTCCTTGACTTTCAGAGTATTTTTTAGCAATTATCTGACTTTCCCTGGCCTTTGAGTGTACCCTGACTGTGTGAACCCTGTTACGTAGATGGGAATCATCAGAACACGTCCATGGAAATGAAATACTGATCGGAAACTCTGTGGACACAGCAGAGAAATCAAAGATTCTCTGAAAATTTGAATGGAGGGGCGTGAGGCATTGTTTAAATGGAGACCAGAATTACTGCTATTGGAAAAGCCGGTCGGAAACTCTCTGGACTCCGTATAGAAATCAAAGTTTCTCTGAAAATTTGAATGGATATAGGTGTGGAGCATTCTCTGCGTGCATTTTCAAATGGAATGGGGTGTAGAAGCAGAAAAAAAGTAGCGAAAAGGGGACAAATTTGCAGAAACTAAACGCCTCGTTTGCCCTAAATCCAATTCTGACATGGAAGTTTCTCAGTCATAAAGCATAAACTTTGACTCGCGACTTGTTTATTTCAGTTTCATCTCGACTGACGGAAGGACGATTGCGTCTGATGAATCGGCATTTTAGTTTGTTTTTGCTTCCGTCACCATTGGCATTTACCGAGCAAGAAATGATAAAAAGGACTGATTTTGCGATTGAGAATGAGAAGCGCATATGAATTTGGCGTCTCGCAAAAATCAGTCAACTGTATAGGATATCGCTTGAAGGGGATCATTATATGAAATAGATCTACGGATATGTTGCCTGCTCCAGGGACCTGAAGGCCAACACGGGGCAAGTTGGGACTAACGAAAAGCTTAAACGTCAAATTGTTAAGCCCTTCCGACAAAGCCTGTGAGCCTCATTTTGCGGCATGGAAAAGCTGACGAAAATCCAACTGGCATTTGCGTTGGAATGTTGAGACATGCTTAGAGGGTAAATACCCACTTCGCAACTTCCACTTTGCAACCGTCCATTTCGCAACCGTGCATTTTGCAACCGTGCATTTGGCAACTGAGCACTTGGCAACCGTTCATTTTGCAACTGAGCACTTTCAACCTGCATTTAGCAATGACCTTTGCAACCGTGCTTTGCAACCGTGCATTTAGCAACCGCTCATTTGGCAACTGTGCATTTTGCAATCGTTCATTTTGCAACCGTGCACTTTGCAACCGTGCATTTGGCAAATGAGCATTTGGCAACCGAGCATTTTGCAACCGTGCACTTGGCAACAGTTGATTCATCTGGAGCAATCGTCAATCGGCGACTTTCTCTTCTGCAAGACCGAGAAATTGAAGCCACGGTTGACGTGGTGTCTCTATTTGGAAAAACTCCGTGTTGTCCAAAAGTCCCTCCAGTGCGGGGAATGGCTGATAGCAGCTGTTGAAGAGCAATTTTCGACCAGGAGACGGTGCGTGGTGGGCCGAAACTGGTGACACAATCGACGTCATTCAACAGAGATCCAATAACCTTTCTCATTTTCACCGTGATGTTGTTGGCAACCAGACCAAAATCAGCAACTTTTGACTGATCAACTTGACTACTGAGAGATGGATCTGCCGACTCACTCGCTGGAGGACGTGATGTTGTGCTGTGTGAATGGAGCAGTCAACTTGATAAGTCAGAGGTTGCTGGTTTTTTTGTCTGGTTGACAATAACATCACGTCGTTCACTGTAAGTTCTGCTGAAGTGAGTCCTTCCTCCTTTCAGCTTTTCCAACAACCTTGTACATGCGATATGTACCTGAGGGGGCAAGATTTGTAAAATTATTCAATTATCACCCTATATGGCATTGGACAGTCAACCACATAAAAATAAAAGATACCAAGTGGAAAGTAGTGCACAAGCCTACTCGTATTCAGCTTGGCCCATGTCGCATTCCCCGCATGAGCAAAATGGTGGCTGTTTCATTCCTTTTATTGCTTTGAAATTTCTTTCATGACCTTTCATGCAAACTCCACTTGTCGCCGGCGAGGATACTGCCGACCTTTAGAAGTCAACGTGGCACCAAAAATTTATTAAAGGAAGCGTTCAGGATTTCCTAGGAGCAGCCGATCTGGTTCCAATGTCCGAAGATGACGTCAACAAAGCACTCTCTTGCGGATATCTCTCAGACAGTGCTCTTACTTCATCCTCAAGTCTTATTAAGGCCGCCTCTTCTGGTTGCTTGTGCTTTTTTCGCTTACAACCCACTTGCCTTCGCAAAAATATTTTTTTGTTATTTCAAAATTAAATTTCTGCGACAATTTCTGCGACAAACGAAGAAGCGAAAGTCGCCGATTGACGATTCACACCAGCTGAATCAACTGCGTGGTTGCAAAATGATCGGTTGCAAAATGCTCGGTTGCCAAATGCACAGTTGCCAAATGCACGGTTGCAAAATGCACGGTTGCTAAATGAACGGTTGCAAAATGAACGGTTGCTAAATGCACGGTTGCAAAGTGCTCAGTTGCTAAATGCACGGTTGCAAAGTGCTCAGTTGCAAAATGAACGGTTGCCAAGTGCTCAGTTGCCAAATGCACGGTTGCAAAATGCACGGTTGCAAAATGCACCGTTGCGAAATGCACGGTTGCGAAATGGATGGTTGCAAAGTGCACGTTGCAAAGTGAAAGTTGCGAAGTGGACCCAAACCGCTTAGAGACGTCGAGACAGACGATGATAATCTCTTTGGACCACGACAATCCAGCAGGATACTGAGTAAGATGGAAAATTAACTCAGTCAGAGATAGTCGACGGATTGCCGGATGTGGTCTATGGGTGCGCCGAAGTCACCGTGGGACACCTGATGCAAAAATTATTGAAGACATAATAAGACTCACTTTCTCATCGTCCCTAACAGTGGACACGTTGGACGTGGCCGAGTTAGAATCACAGAGCAAAGAGGTATACAATATAGACCAGGGGCGTATGTCAGGTTTTCGTAAGGGGGCAAGCAGCAGGGAAGGCGCTAGGCACACCCAGTTGGGGGTCCGGGTGAATGGAATTTTGGAATTTGGGGTCCATATTGAGTGCAATATTCGTGACCTCGAGGTCAAAGGGCGAGCCAAAAACGATCCCCTGGAGACATGTCTATGTCCTGCTTCGAGTCTTCCGCCTGGCGAACATGCAGCAGGGGTCGTTTGATGAATTGTTGTCTTGCACCAAGGCCATGAGCCCCAGTGCAGCGTGGGTTACAACTTTAAAGACACAAATTTTGTCCGTCGAAAGTGTTCAGGCGGTTCAGCCATTCCGACGAGAGCATTGCACGGATATGGTCATACGCATCAACGGTCAGTGAGCAGGTGGCGAATGTCTAAAGAGTGTTCAGTGTAAAAGATGTCCAGGGTGCCCAGCAATTTTGGAAAAATAAATTCCCTGACCTTTCCAGAAATGTTTAAAAAATTCTCTGACCATCAAAACTCCAGTTTTCGGACGGTAGGTACAACCCCTTTTTGGAGAAGGGAGGTCGACAGTGCTAAAGCGGGCATCCAAGAGGCTGAGCTCCTGGTTCGCCTGGAGGACGGACTCCCCCAGAAGCTCATTGGTTTTTATGGATCCAGTTCATCAAAGCCCGGTTCCAAGGGGCAGAGGCCTTGGCAGGGAATCTGGGGGAGAAATCCCCCTGAAGCTGAAGAAATTTCGTAATTTTAAGTTCTTTCTGTGCACAAAATGCTGTTTTTCAGTAAAAAAAAAGAAGCAAAAAAGGCGATATTTCCTGGGAATATGAACAGTCGCTCCCTGTATCCACTCCTGAGAACTTGCATTTCATTGTTGAGTGGCCAAAAATTTATGGAGTCTGAGTCCCCAGAAGAGATCGCAGTAAAGTGGAGACCCAGGTGAAGGGGTCTGTGGGACAGAGTCCCCCAGAAGCTGAATTTTTGAATTTTTCTGTCAATTTTTGGCAAGAAATTGATGTTCTGAAGATTCGAGATTCTTTTATTTTCATTAAAATTCCCTGACTTTTCCAGAACAAGGAAATTCCCTGACTTTTCTCAATTTTTTGGAAATTCTCTGACTTTTCCAGAACAAGAAAATTCCCCGACTTTTCCAGGATTTCCAGGTTTTCCAGATTGCTGGACACCCTGTGCCCTTTTGGGACAGGACGGCTGAACACAACCAGCGTCAGGGCGACGAGATTGCTGCAGGTTGGACTCTTTTCAATGTCAAACCAACACGCAACTCCAACTCCGTAGCCCGTTCCATTAGCGGACAACGACGAGCCCACGACTGCATGGCCGCAAACGGAGTGCAGTTCCATCCAAGTCTGGGAAGTCAGCCAATGACAGTCTTTCAGTGCAGCCTGTATTTTCCGATTGCTGGCTGCCGAATTTGCATCCATCACCGCCTACAACACGCCTTTGCAAAACACTCTCATTATAAAATGAACAAAAACAATCGCTGACATGAAGAAGTTGAGTTTAAAATTGCAGAGCCCAAATCTTGCAAAAATGTGAAGAATTGGCATCGCAAAAAAAGTGAAAACAATCCGCCAGAAAAGCAGAAGAAAACAAAATTATTGCACAATATTTCAATGCACAAAAGAAACAAACAGTTTTCTGTGACCATCGGAACATTCTGGTGGGTATTGACGATGGAAACGTGTGGGGAATACAGATGGAGGTCGCCGATCTGATATCGCCACGTCGTACCACAGAGGGCTGGTAGCTGTCGGACATCCAAAGCGAGTACGAGAGCTAGAAATGAGTACTTGTATAATACTGCGACGGCGGTCACTGAAGATGGATGAAGGATTGATCATTGGAGACAGAGGAACTTCTCCGCTGCCCAGCCGGTGCCGAGAGCCCTTCACCGAGGAGCTTCTTCCACGTTCCCTGCGGCCTTGTTTCTGCAACAACGTGCAAATATTGATAGTAGTTCCTGAATAATTAGGAATGTTTGCAGAAATCATTTTCAAGTGCTTGCAAATGTAATGTGGAGACTAAGCAAGCGTAAGAGTACTGAAAGGAGGATTCGAGATGCATTTGCAAGACGTTGCTGAAGATTGCTTTGATTTGACCCAGAGTTTTGTCGATGAGAAATTGATTATTTTGTAATTGAAATTCACAAAGGTAAAATGCTCAACATTCTAAATCAAGGAGGAACAAATGAACAACCGGCAAACAAAAAATGAGCAAGAACGATTGAAGTAATGCAACAGCTAGATAAAAAAAGGCCGAGTAGCTATAATTGGATGGGGGACTGGAGGGTTCGAACCAAGTTACTCGATCCACCTGGAGCAAGCCCCTCCAGACACAAACCGTGAGGTCAGATGACAAAAGGAAGGGGGACTTGGGTCATGCCGGACTATGGCGGACCTGGACACTCACCTCATCCACACAGATCACAACAGTGAAGGGAACAAAAGCCAGCTCCGAGATGTCAACTCTCTCGCATCATCCGTGTGCGGCACAAATGTCGGTTGTTATGATGAATTGGAATCGATTGCAGCTTCAGGCTCCGAATTTGACGCAAAAAATGCACCTCATCAGGACGGTCTGATTTCTACCGTGAATTGATGAATATCAAGATCAATTTCCTGCAGCTAACTGCAAATTCGGAAATCATTGTGGACCCCGCTGTGGTGTCGAATTGGGCGATTAGCAACAGAGTCAGTAGGCGTTGAATGGCGTGTTAGGGATTCTTCAGCCCTTCCACCCACATCTGCCTTTGGATGCTCGAACGCTCTAACATACCTATACCCCTGTGTCAGCACTTTCTCCAGTCGCTCTAACGAATGGTTCATATTATCACTTCGGGTTGGCAAGAGAGGTACACAAACTGATTGTGAAATGCGACATTCCGAAAAATCTCAGCGCACCAACCCAAGGAGTTAGTGATGATTAACTCGAGAAGTTAGTGATGATGGTGTAGAGTTCTTCAAAAGTACCTCAAAGAACGTTTGGCTCATGTCAACTTGTTTGCAAACATTTGTTGTTGGAATTTATTTTGGATTCGGAAAACCACTCCCGATCTCTGATTATCTGGCTCAGTACAAAGATGAGTTGTTGCATTTGCTCGATGAAGGCCTGGTTGGATGGCAAAAGCTAATCATTCAAGATGCCAATCCACATTTGCGATGCGCCCGCACGACAGTTGTTGAAGTGCACAACGTTGCATGTCTATTGAGCTTAAATAAAAAAAACCCTCTCTTGTTTTTGCTTTGATGGACCATAAAAAATTGTTACTTTGCTCTAGGTGAAGCAGCAATTCTGAGCTCATTTGACGGCTCAACGTTGGACCATCCATTCAGATAGGTAGCATGAGATTAATCTACTGATTATGGTTCATTGGTGGGCATGACTCTATTTTGACATCGTCATCGATCGAAACTTCGCACAATCCAAGTTCTCCCCCAGTCAATTCCTTCTCGGCCAATTTCACCAGAGTCCTTTCCCCTCCAATGTTTTTTGTCAGTAGCGGAGACATTATGTTGAGATCCGAAAAGCGTTTGTTTAAAAAAAAACATTTCAAAAGAACAGTTATTTGTTTATTTTGTGAAAACCCTTTTATTTTGTTACAAGCCCTTCATTTTGTGACATCCTCAAATGACATTCCCGCTGAGCCACGTTGCGAAGGACGCTCCTGCCACAGTGAACAACCATGTTGCTTTCTATCCCTGCGGACATTCACGTTCCTGCCACGGTTTTAAATCGCATTCCCGCCAAGGTAGAAGCCGTTCCAGCGACGGTGGTATGCCATGTTGCTGCCACAGTGGCCAGAACCGTGGCGCCACACCGACCATGTCAAAATGGCAGCCACTTTTTTCCGCGTTCCAACGGAACGTTCCTGCAACGTTCCTCTGCTACCCGGGTTGTCCAAGATTATCTTGCGTCATACTGCAGGGACCCATGGGGGCTTTCATCGCCAACAAGACGACCATGCAGAAACCACATATGGTCTTCAGCTGCGATGGAACTCGCAAACAAGGGGAAAGCGAAGCTCCTGAGGGGTAAGCCTATGACAGAGGCTCTCTCTGTTCTAAATGAATCCGAAGGTAACCGACCGGAGCACAAAGGAACCGATTTCATATCTCAAACAACCGTCCTCGGAAATTCCTTCAGTCCCGTCATGCAGTCACGACGGGAAGTCAGAAAGTCTCGTAGTTGCGAGGAAGCGAGCACAAGATTCCAAGGACTGTTAGATTTCAAGGTTCTTGGAGTGGAAATCAATGTGTTTTGCACTTTGCACTTTGACTTCGCAATTTATCCTAACATTGTAGTTAGTTAAAAACAATTGTAGTTAGTAATAGAAGTGATAGACATACCTACTCACTTATTTTGATGTGTTTTCCATTTTAGATTCCGCCATTAGTTAGAACAGATCTTTCTTTATTCTGCCGATTCTGGGCTTGGAGATTTTAAGGACCACAAGTTTTCATCGTGTCTGTTGAGTCCTCTTGCACCAACGCGAAAGACTCGGTGGTCAACTTCAATGCAATTTTCAAAGATAACCACAACTTCCTTGACTTTACCTTCGACCCCTCTCCCGGTTGGCTGGTTGTCTGCCGAACGCAACTGCTTTGGATCAACGTTTCAGGGACTATTTCAGAAAATCAGTCGCGATCTTCAACGGGCTAAAATTTGAACTCCGTGAATAGTCAACAAGTGATAAATCTGGTTCCTGCACCTGTGCACTTCATCACAGTGACTGCATCACGACAACTCGTGTACCAAGAAGCAGTTGGCTATGAAAACTCCATACATTACGACACCAATCACCCGACGTGGAAGGGCTATTTGGCCAAATCTGCGGAGATCACCAATGAACTGGGGGCAGAGTGAATAATCAACGTTTGGAAACACCTATCGAGGAAGATCTACGGCTCATGAATGGTAGACTATCCTTACAATTCACGTGCACCTCAGAATTCAGGAGTAGATGACAAAACTGCTCTGCGGAGCGCAGAGTTCATCACTCTGCGTGTTGGTTTGGATTTTGGAGGACTGGCTCCAAGTGAAGAAGAAGAGTTTGATTATTCTGACTTCTCTCTGGTGATAAGAAGATCGATGTTTTCTGTCGTGCAGAACACCTGTATTGGTCGTTGGTTAAGTGTTGTTTTAAAGCCGTGCCGAACACCTGTATATTGGCCGTTGGTTGAGTGTTGTTTTAAAGAAGTGTCATTTCATAGTGCTAATCCAAATTTAACAATGTTATGCTTTGGACAGTTCCCTACGGTAAGTTCTCTTGGTAATGGTCGCTTTTCCCCTTCATTTGCATACACTTGTAAAAAGTCCAGGTTACAAGAAACTCGTATGGCGGCCGAAGAATGGGTTTGTTTGGTTTAAACAAGGTAGAGTCCTAAGAAACTGGGTGATAACCTAATTTATCTAAGTGCTCTAAGATGAGCAGTCCAAACCTGACATGGAACAGCTCTGCGGACAGCTCATATGCTGCTTTCCAAAGATATGCGCTGGATGATTTGGTTGAGCAAATTGACATTGACGAAATAATTTCAATTATGGAATCGCTTCCACAAGCGGTCGTATGGAAGACTTCTCTATTCCCATTAGCGACCGAGGTGATGCATGTTCTCACACAGGAGATGAAAGAGTCCGCTCAAAACATTGATTTTATTTAACTTCGGTGGGCCATTCCCAACCATGGATCTGTGGGGAAATAACAGCGCTGATGATCCAGACGAATCGTTCCCTGAAATACAGTTTATCTCGACTCGATTATCGCTGCACTTTGAATCTGTGTCACAAGGAGCCAAAACCATCATTCCAGTTCATCGAATCCAGCTTCATGTGTGGGCACTTTGCCGCGAAAGTGGCACAGCATGTGCACTGGTAGATTTAGTTGATTAAATAGATTTGGATGCAATTGCTGCCTCATTTGAACCTGAGAATCAAAGGGGAAGCAGAGAGAGGTATATATTGACATCAATTCGAGTGAGCCATCTTGCTTCGAGAGTAGGCGATTCGATTATTAGCGGGTATGCACTGGGCAATTTGTTCCGCCATATTGACCTGGATGCAATCATAACACGCACAGCAAAGCATTCCGAAAAACCAACGGGATGAAAATTTCGACTCGATTACGCAGACATGGTGAAATAACTAGCACGAGTTAAGCTATGGAATTAAGTTTAGATGGGGTTTCTGTAATCATCTATCAAAATGTTTTTCAATTCCTACACAGCCTTGATCGGGCACATCTGTAAAATTCGTGCACAAAAATGGTGCAAATTTGACCCAGGAATACGCAAGGTCCTCGCTGGACATACCGAGCGAACCAAGCTAAACACTGGACCTGCATTGCCGCTTTTTTTCCACGGCATTGACTCGAGCCGTCTCACTGCTACAAATTTGACCGATGGAAAAGCTTACCTACAAGGTGTGTGGTGGCACTGATCCAGAAGATGATCAAACTGTTCGCCGTCGGCGACTATGCAATCGTGTTGGCGTTACTGCCAACGCCGTTATTGGACGTCGCACTTCTGTGATTGTCTACCGCCAGCAAAACAATCTCCACACGCTCCTCGTTGGAATAGCGCACCTGCAAACGATTTTTGGAACACCCAACAAAACAAGTGCAGTCATCGAACAGCAGACCCGTTCTCACGTCCATTCGGCATTGTCATTGACCTTGCTCAGCCGACAGATAAAATTTGAGCGTCGCTGGCTATTCAGAACCTGCGGCTGTGCCCAGTGTTTAGCTTGGTTCGCTCGGTATAAGTTTGCGAGGTGGGGATCAGGAACGTAGCGAAGCAGGTAGTGGTGTACCAGATCTGATTGATCTGGTACAATCCCTCCAAAGATCTCCAAAAAAAACTCCCTCCAAAGATCAAATTGCCGTGAATCCCTTCGCAGGAAAGCAATTCGGAAGAGAGAGTCCCGAAATTTGGCGTTTTGGAAGAAGATTTGAGCTTGAGCCGATTGCTGGCGGAGATTTTTGCGCGGTCAGTCGAGTCGATTAACGAGATGTTTGTTGACAGCCGGGCTTGAGCAGATAGACTGTTCAATATCGATACGGTCATCTGCCAACCCTGCATATGGTTTCAGCAAATGCACTTTAGACAACTGGATCAGTTTGATGCGGCTATAAGTTGCGGGAAATAATAGAAACGGTTCGCAATCCGATTTGTTGATTTGCCTGCTTTGGACAGAGTTTGATGCCAAATGCTTGTCGTCACTGAATCGTCGGAGAAGCAGGCCCAAGACCAAGCACCATGTGCAATGTTTGACATTCAGGTGGACGAAGGTATCCTCTGTGATGGAAAGTGTCACAGATGGCATCAAGTTCACTGCTCAGGGATGTCGAAGTCTGATTTCAAGAGTATCCGGAGACTGGGTGAAGCCATTAGCTGGTTCTGTCAAAGATGTTCCTAAACCAAACGCTCCCCAGGACACTCCCCAAGGCGAAGTGATGACGAGCGTGGAAGTCAGCAGCGGTGGTGCTCCATGATGAAACAGATCAAGGTCTAGGAGGTGATACTAAGGGATGTGCATAAAGCCCAAATTAAGTTGGTGTCAGAGTGCCAGTTGGTGTCAGAGTGCCAGTTGGTGTCAGAGTGCCAGAAGTTTCG
>JASGXE010017456.1:0-10616 GCA_030068105.1 Sinentomon sp. SZTP_YWyxl
ACTGCCATGAGCACCGCCAACTGTCAAGGCTTTAAGACTGATGGCCCAGTCTTTTCGGCATACAAAATATCAAAAAGATAGACAACTTTTTGATATTTTGTATGTCGAAAAGACTGGGCCATCAGTCTTAAAGTCTTAAGTCACTCTCCCCTGCATCATTCAATAGGTGGTTGGCTACAAGCAGCTTGACTGCTTTTGCCATTTCCCAAGTTCTTTTATCATACCTACAACACTCACACACACACATACACCTTTTCTCAATCACGAGGCCCAATCCCCATATTTTTGCTTCCTCCCATGGGATTCAAGTTGAGAGGTACAGACTTCACACACTTGGCAAATGAGACCTGACTTGAAGAAAGCCCATTCATTTTTCAATGCAGTCAACATCTCGAAGCTTTTTTGTGAGTAGGATCGGGGTAGGCGAAAAAAGAGAAAAATAGTAGATACCTTAGATCAAAAAATTGCAGAATTTGCAAGTTCCCTCCCATGGTGGTAAAGGCTACGAGTAGCTTGTGCTGCTTTTGCCTTCCTATTCATTGTCCCATTAAAAATGAAATTATTTAGGCATTTTTTTTTTTTGGTCAGTTTGCTTGCGCACTAACACGTAAGGCTCCAACCCTTCTTGCCAAAAAGGAGGTACCCACTGTTCAAACATTGTAGATATTTAGTGGATTTTCATACTAACCAATTGACTTTCTTTTGTCTAGGACGAGTGCCAATTGGCACTCGTAACAATGAACTTACGGTCGTGTTGCTCCGTGCACACTTCTCTCAATTTTACTTAGGATCTGTGCTTTTTTGATGTGCTTCTGTTGTTATCGGCGTTGCATTTCAACATATTTTTGGCCGCATCCAATTTGCATCACGGAAAATGTTCAATGGTTGGATGCATTATTTGCTCTTTCCTATGGATAAGTGATACACGGCTCTTGTCAACACAACCGTAAGTTCCAATTTCAATGTTCACTCATTCGATAACACCGCAAAACATGGCATAATTTTTAGCTAATCCTAATCTTTCATGGGCATTGGTTTTTTTGATTGAATGTAAAAAACATGGGTGTGCAAAATTCAATGTGACCGCTGTTGTACCTGAAACCTCCTTTGTCACCAAAATTTACTTTTTGCCTTTTTGGAACATTTTGAAACTGCCACAATTTGTTAATAAAATGAATAACCACAGAAAAAAAAAAAAAAAAAACCTAGGTAGCTTGCAATCATGTTTAAATTTGGCACATAGGTAGGATACAGACAGGTAGTTAACGCAAAATTTCAGTTTGCCTAATTGGTAATTTTTTTTTCCCCATTTTGCACGAATCGAATCAATTGAATTTTTTGACTGAATTTGTGACTTGTCATGTTTGGACATGGACATGTGTTTTTGTTTTGGTGACCATGATGTCACTTTTTGTGCAATTTGACAACTGTGACGAACCATGGATGGAGATTCTTCATGAAACGTCCACGTGTGAGATGGTATGTTTTTGTTACGGCTTATTTTTTTTTTCTCGCTTGTTGCCGTACCATTTTTGCACCTCCTTCAATTATTCTCCCCATTGCACCCACACCCCAAAAACCAAATCGGTTTTTTCAAATCTGGGATGCAATGTGGAATATCGGCCCGACTTCTCCCACTTGGGGGACTGTTCTTTTTATTTTCACGGCGCGGTTACTCCGATTCATCGGATTTGCGGTTGCGCCGGCAGTTAAAAAAAAAAAAGACCTAGGTAGGCAGATTTAGGGATAGGTAGTACCTACTTGTGCATTTTTTCTTACACTTTCTTGTGCACAGTTGTTAACTTGTTGGTTCCACTTGTTTAATTGCCTCTTTCCTCTCTTTTCTTCCAACCTTGCAATGAGCAATCATTGCGCTCACTTTAATCTAGGAATTATCACAACTTATTTATTTGTGCCGAGCTACCGTTAAATAATACGGCACATTTTTCATTATCCATTTATACATGGCTCGAGCTACTGCTAACAATTGCCATATTTCTTCATCCATTTGGACATGTTTGCTCTTCACGATGTTTATTTCTTCAAATGGACACTTCGACTGCATTTGTTCTTTTCTCACTCGATGGGAGCCGTGATCCTTGGATTATTGCAAGGTTGGTTGAATTGAAACCTTTTCTGGGACTTTTTATACCATCTTTGTAAACTAATACTAGTACCTTGTAAAATTGACCCTTTTCAATTATGTACTGTTCTGATGAGGAAAAAAAAATAAACCACCAAAAAAAAAAAAAAAAAGCCTTGACAGTTGGCGGTGCTCATGGCAGTGGAACTTGGACAGTGTAGGTCCAGCACTGGTCATGCAGCTACCAATGAGGAAGTGTGATGTTGTTGCTGGGATGTCACGAGGGAATGGTAATACATCTATCAACAAAGAACCAGGTGCAAGGGTTATCTGCCACAAAATGTAAGTAGTCCCGTCCGACCTGCCGAAACGCTGGAGAGTCTCACCCGGAAGCCTCCTCCAACTCTAGCTGGGTGAGGGGACTGATGAGTGCCCCAGTTGAGGCGAGGTTAGTTTAACATCTTATTTTGACCACTTACCGCAGACGACGGTAAAGTTGTCTATTTTTTGATATTTTGTATGGCCGAAAAGACTGGGCCATCAGTCTTAAAGCCTTGACAGTTGGGCGGTGCTCATGGCAGTGGAACTTGGACAGTGTAGGTCCAGCACTGGTCATGCAGCTACCAAACCCTGTGGGTTAGTGTGATGTTGTTGCTGGGATGTCACGAGGGAATGGTAATACATCTATCAGCTTTGGCCTCCCAGAAGATGTTCTCCACTTTCCCGAGGAAAAATTCAATAAGTTGATCGGGCGAAAATTGGAGAACTTAATTCAGATGTAGGTAGGTATTGCTTCACCGATCAGCCCAGATTTTTGCTGACCTTACCCCCCCCCCCATCTAAGTTAAGCATGTTGTAGGTTTAGAGAGGGATTTTTTTGCAATTTACTTATTCGCTCCCCCTTTTTTCTTCTTCCATTTTTTACTGAAATCATGTTAGGGTACATGCATTCTGGTTTACCTGCACTATTTGGACCATGTTTGGAATTTGGCTCGGCCACTGAATTTTGTTCTTGACAATATTTGACACCTGCTTGGAGCCTGTTCATTTTGAACTTTTCGGGACCCTGCCACTGCATAAATTTTGCAAGATGTGAAACTGTTGCCAAGGTTCGTTTTGTTTTCCATTCTTTTATTCCATTCGTTTTGTTTCTGTTTTTTGACTTGTTTTGGCATGCCACTTGTTCGTGTTATCCAATAACTTGATTCCGCCTTCTATGTAATCTTTTTCCGGCGAAAATTGAATTTTCCAATGCCCCATTAATTGGAGGAGGTTGACACCAATTAATCTAATTCACTCCCTTTCTGACAAAATGAAAATTGACCTTATTTGTTGACATTTGCTTTGATGCAAGGATGTTTTGTGCGCCTTTTTTTTTTGTTGGGGGCCACAGGCAGGGATGGGCAAGGTAGGGTACCTTAGAGGGGGGGTAAAGAGGTCTACGACGGGGGGGGGGGGGTAGGGCACCGAAAATGCAGGGGATCTGGGGGGCGGGGCCGCCCCCCACATGGGGGGTCTGGGGGGCTGTGCCCCCCAGCGGGGGTCCAGGGGGCCGCCCCCGGCAGGGGTTTGGGGGGACAGCGTCCCCCCAAAAGCTGAAGCTTTTTTTGAAAAATTAGGGGTCCTCAGATGCCATTTTACGGACATTTCAGGGACCTTATTCACTAAACTGTTTTAAGTTAAGAATTCTTAAATCTCTAAGTTTTCTTAACTCGCTAAGTTTTAGACCGATCTTAGCAAATTCTAAGTCTAATTCAAAAAGCTATCTTATCCTTGTCTTAAGATTAAGTTTACTTACATTTTAAGCACATACTTAAAATATTTATAGCATAATTGGTACCTAATACCTGCCATCTTCCACATACAGATATTTGCTGGACAATTCTTTTTTTGCGGGACCCGAATGGGAATCTCAAAGTCAAGTTACACTTTGATTTTATATTAAACAAGACTATGTAAAATACAGTTAAGACAAAGTTAGGGCAGCCCATCAGCAGTCCTAAAATTATCTTAACTTTTACATGGAAGTAAATGACAGCTGTCTTAAACCGATCTTAAACTCTAAGAACATTTTAAGGTGGAGCTTTAAGTTAAGACCCCTTTGTGAATAAGAAAAATAAGTCTAAGACCGAACTTAGCACATTTTAAGGTGCAGCTTAGCACTAAGACAGCTTCGTGAATAAGGTCCCAGGTCCTTTTTTCCTTATCCTGGCGGGTTTGCAGTCGCAATAGATGGAGCAAGGAAATAACTGTCAGACACGACTTTCTGGATGAGTTTTTTTTTATTTTACCATTTTCTGTAAATCAAAACAGAAAGTACAAAAGAAACAGAATGTAGCTATTGAAGTCCTGGGGTGTGCAGGGCACACACCAGGACTTCGGCCAAGGGTCCCCTCGGAAAAAGGCTAGGGGGTAACATCGGCCGAAGGTCGAGGTTACCCCCCCTAGCCTTTTTTCCAGCAGGGGAATCAAAACAGGAATTACAAAAGAAACAGAATGTTGCTATTGAAGTCCTTCCTGGTGTGTGCAGGACACACGAGGACTTTGGCCAAAGGTACCCTTGGAAAAAGGATAGGGGGTAACCTGAGCCAAAGGCCGAGGTTACCCCCCCCCTGGCCTTTTTCCGGCAGGGGAATCAAAAAGGAAGCAGGTACAAAAGAAACAGAATGTTGCTATTGAAGTCCTTCCTGGTGTGTTCAGGGCACACACCAGGAAGGACTTTGACAGCAACATTCTAGGGTGGGGGTAGGGGGGGTAACCTCGGCCAAAGGCAGAGGTTACCCCCTAGCCTTTTTCCGGCAGGGGAATCAAAACAGAAAGTACAAAGAAACAATGTTGCTCCTATTGAAGTCCTGGTGTGTGCCCTGCACACACACCAGGACTCTTTTCCCACCTTTTTCCGACGGTACCCTTGGCCCTCGGCCAAGGGTACCGTCGGAAAAAGGCTGGGGGGGGGGTAACCTCGGCCGAAGGCCAGGGGGGGTAACCCCCCCCCCTACCCCCCCTATGCTCAACCCTGGCCACAGGCAGTAAAAGCCATTGGACGTGGTAAACCCCGGTCAGACATGCATCATTTTTTGCCTCGGCAATTACCACGACAACAATCAAGTCGTCGTGTTCTTTCACCGAGGCAGCATGTTTCTTTTTGTGTTTAGATAAGACGCCGTCGCGATCGGCAAAAAAAAATAAAACATGGTTTCAAGTGCAAACCATCGGTGCAGAGAGATTGCGGTACAGTTTTAGAAACCCATGGTGGGTATTGTCAAGAAATGTGGCCAGAAAAATAAAAATAAGAGAACACGAACCAGGTCAGGCGACGTGAGGATTCCAGCATGGCATTGTCCAGATGGTGACAGTTTGACAGCAGGCTCGGATGAACAGATAACACAACAAGAAATCAATTTGGTCACAAATATATCAATTTCGGTAGGAAGGTACCTCAATTTTTAGTGCATGAAAACATGAAAGCCTTTCCTCGGCATCGGTCTTTTTTTTTTACTTTTAAAAATGACTCTGGACTTTTTGTCCTACGAATGTGACGGCGGGGGGACTCCGTCCCCAGTTTTAATATTCTAATATAATAATATTTAAAGAAAATCCTCACTGCTCTAAAAAAATCATCCAACTAAATAGATGATTCAATTAGCACCAGTCAATTAGTCGATCGGTCATACGGACAGGAGGGTCCTTTTTATAAAATACCCGAGTGGTACCTTCCAAATGGAATCTTGCTTTTGATTTTGTTCCAATGCAATAATAATAATTTCAACAGGAAAATAGCTCAAATCAAATCGAGAATAGAATAGTTATTATCAACAACAGACTCTAATCATCAGACTGTCAGGCACTCACTAGCGGTATCCCACAGCATTTTTCTGTGGAATCAGCTTTGCCCTCGCCTCACTGGGGCACTCATCAGTCACCCTCACCCAGCTAGAGTTGGAGGAGGCTTCCGGGTGAGACGCTCCAGCGTTTCGGCAGGTCGGACGGACTACTTACATTTTGTGCAGATAACCCTTGCACCTGGTTCTTTGTTGATAGATCTATTACCATTCCCTCGTGACATCCCAGCAACAACATCACACTACCCACAGGGTTTGGTAGCTGCATGACCAGTGCTGGACCTACACTGTCCAAGTTCCACTGCCATGAGCACCGCCAACTGTCAAGGCTTTAAGACTGATGGTCCAGTCTTTTCGGCATACAAAATATCAAAAAGATAGACAACTTTTTGACATTTTGTATGCCGAAAAGACTGGGCCATCAGTCTTAAAGCCTTGACAGTTGGCGGTGCTCATGGCAGTGGAACTTGGACAGTGTAGGTCCAGCACTGGTCATGCAGCTACCAAACCCTGTGGGTAGTGTGATGTTGTTGCTGGGATGTCACGAGGGAATGGTAATACATCTATCAACAAAGAACCAGGTGCAAGGGTTATCTGCACAAAATGTAAGTAGTCCGTCCGACCTGCCGAAACGCTGGAGCGTCTCACCCGGAAGCCTCCTCCAACTCTAGCTGGGTGAGGGTGACTGATGAGTGCCCCAGTGAGGCGAGGTTAGTTTAACATCTTATTTTGACCACTTACAGCAGACGACGTAAAGTTGTCTATCTTTTTGATATTTTGTATGCCGAAAAGACTGGGCCATCAGTCTTAAAGCCTTGACAGTTGGCGGTGCTCATGGCAGTGGAACTTGGACAGTGTAGGTCCAGCACTGGTCATGCAGCTACCAAACCCTGTGGGTAGTGTGATGTTGTTGCTGGGATGTCACGAGGGAATGGTAATACATCTATCAACAAAGAACCAGGTGCAAGGGTTATCTGCACAAAATGTAAGTAGTCCGTCCGACCTGCCGAAACGCTGGAGCGTCTCACCCGGAAGCCTCCTCCAACTCTAGCTGGGTGAGGGTGACTGATGAGTGCCCCAGTGAGGCGAGGTTAGTTTAACATCTTATTTTGACCACTTACAGCAGACGACGTAAAGTTGTCTATCTTTTTGATATTTTGTATGCCGAAAAGACTGGGCCATCAGTCTTAAAGCCTTGACAGTTGGCGGTGCTCATGGCAGTGGAACTTGGACAGTGTAGGTCCAGCACTGGTCATGCAGCTACCAAACCCTGTGGGTAGTGTGATGTTGTTGCTGGGATGTCACGAGGGAATGGTAATACATCTATCAGCTTTGCCTCCCAGAAGATGTTCTCCACTTTCCCGAGGAAAAATTCAATATAGTTGTTCGGGCGAAATTGGAGAACTTAATTCAGATGTAGGTAGGTAGTTGCTTCACCGATCAGCCCAGATTTTTGCTGACCTTACCCCCCCATCTAAGTTAAGCATGTTGTAGGTTTAGAGAGGGATTTTTTGCAATTTACTTATTCGCTCCCCCTTTTTTCTCCTTCATTTTTTACTGAAATCACTGTTAGGGTACATGCATTCTGGTTTACCTGCACTATTTGACCATGTTGGAATTTGGCTCGGCCACTGAATTTTGTTCTTGACAATATTTGACACCTGCTTGGAGCCTGTTCATTTTGAACTTTTCGGGACCCTGCCACTGCATAAATTTTGCAAGATGTGAACTGTTGCCAAGGTTCGTTTTGTTTCCATTCTTTTATTCCATTCGTTTTGTTCCGTTTTTTGACTTGTTTTGCATGCCACTTGTCGTGTTATCCAATAACTTGATTCGCCTACCTATCTAATCTTTTTCCGGCGAAAATTGAATTTTCCAATGCCATAATGGAGAGGTTGACACCAATTAATCTAATTCACTCCTTTCTGACAAAATGAAACATGACCTTATTTGTTGACATTGTGCTTTGATGCACTGGATGTTTTGTGCACCTTTCCTCGGCATCGGTCTTTTTTTTTACTTTTAAAAATGACTCTGGACTTTTTGTCCTACGAATGTGACGGCGGGGGGACTCCGTCCCCAGTTTTAATATTCTAATATAATAATATTTAAAGAAAATCCTCACTGCTCTAAAAAAATCATCCAACTAAATAGATGATTCAATTAGCACCAGTCAATTAGTCGATCGGTCATACGGACAGGAGGGTCCTTTTTATAAAATACCCGAGTGGTACCTTCCAAATGGAATCTTGCTTTTGATTTTGTTCCAATGCAATAATAATAATTTCAACAGGAAAATAGCTCAAATCAAATCGAGAATAGAATAGTTATTATCAACAACAGACTCTAATCATCAGACTGTCAGGCACTCACTAGCGGTATCCCACAGGGTTCGGTGTGTGGCCCCCTTCTCTTCCTCATCTACATCAATGACATTACCGATGGTATCGGTTCATGTGTACGATTGTTTGCTGATGACATTGTCTTGTATAGACCTCATTTGACACAGGATGACTTGCAACTGCTTCAGCTTGACATTGATACTGTGACTGATTGGTGCAAATCAAACCTCATGGAAATAAACACATCAAAATCAAATGTAATTTCTTTCCACCGCTCTAATAGGGTCACCCTTTGTGATTATACTTCTGGTGGCACTGTTCTCCCAAGACCAGATTCAGTGAAATATTTGGGACTGACCTTTAACAGGAAACTGGATTGGGGCCCATATATCTGCAGCATTGTCAAACGGGCTTCAGTGCAATTAAAATTTCTCATCAGAAATTACTCTTCAGCATCGAGACGTGTAAAGACTATACTGTACTATTATGTACTTATGTATGTTTCTTAGGCTGTTTATGTAGGTACTTATGTATTATGAATTTATGTACTTTTCCACTGTTAGATCCTTGCTCGAGTATTCAACTATCACATGGAATCCTCATCTTTCATGTCAACTCGAGAAAGTAGAGGCTGTGCAGAGAAGGGCGGAGAGGTTTGTATGCGGAATCATTGGTCATTACCCAGTTGTAAGTGTGAGTGGACTTCTTCGGGAGTTGGGTTGGGAATCCCTTGAGCTCAGGAGGAAGTTGCATGCTCTTGAGATTCTCAGAAATTGCATCCTTGACAGAAGTGGGTGGGCAGAAACGTGTTTGCGTCCAAGTCTAAACACCGGCTCCACAAGAAAATGTAAAAATCTTTCATTAAAAATCCCTTGCACATTCGGTAACCTGGACAGACACAGTTTCTTTGTTGGCTCTATTTTCCTATGGAATACCTAGTCTAAATCTTACTACAGACTGCCTTACAATGAAGGGTCCCACTTTTCGCGATCATGTCAGGCAGCTACTTGTAAGGTCTACACCATGCTCATGATCGATCTTCGAACAGATGGGGATGAAGGTACTTTTCTGCTATGATTGTTTCCCTGGACTTTTACTTTGATGTAGGCCTATTTTTATTTTATTTACCTATTTTTTTTTTGTTTTTTGAGCCCCAAGGTTTTTTATGTCCATTTCATCACCTGTCTTTTTTATGTCTTTTTGCAATTTTTTTTTAATTTATCTTCTCGAACCGACTTTTTTGACTAAAGAGGTTCCTGCCTTCCTCGTTACTCATGGCACCTACGAAAATAAATGAAGGCAGTGGCCCATTTTTGTGGCCTTTTCTTTTTTGCATCGTGGTATGCACTAGGTCAAGGCTACCTATCGTGAGTTTTGTATTACCTATCAGAAATCCCCTCCTCACCCATAAAAATGTGCTCGTTTGTTTCTTAGGCTGCAGTTAACATCTCAACTGTGATTAACACTCAGATCGCAAGCAGGTAGCTCTGTTGATTATGCTGACGAGTTGGACTGGGAGGATCTACTTACCGCTGTGGCGCGAAAACTCCCAGGTTCGCTCTGATGCATCATCGGTGGAGTTTGAAACGGTATAATAGGTGTGTGTGGCTATATGTTTGGCTTGTTGGATTGAAATTGAGTGAATTGGACAAGTCAGACCTTCCTTAAGGCCCTTTTGTCGCACAGACTAATTTTCAAACAACCCAAACAGATTACACCGGATTTCAATCACTTCAAGCGGAGAGTACACTTGGCTTTCAGACAACCTTCAGGGTCCACCATGACAGAGTTGGACTGCCCAAGCAGGCAAGGGAAAAGAATCAACTCACTATTTTCTTGCTGAGAAAATAATCATGTACCTCTTGTATTAAATATTGATGAGGTCAGCAACTTCAATAAACCTTACAAACAACAAACGATATTTACAAACCTGGGAGGATCCTCCATAAGCAAATTCCAATTAGGGAAACGACAGCAGTGGGATTCGATGAAACCGTAACAACTTAAACACCGCCCTACGTAATGGAAAAGCCGCGTGGCTTTCGCGCGGTCCTAGGGAACGCTGACCTACCGCGAAGGGAGAGGGACAGGGAGTGGACGATGCCGAAGACAAGACACTGATCTCTCCACCAACTATCTTGATCAGATTTAGATACGATGCAATGATGTGGCTGAATGCCAAAGACATCACTGCAATGACCAGTGGCAATATCTCGTCTCCATCTATCTCAATCCAATTTGACAGGATGCAGTGATGTGGCTGAATGCCAAAATCATCACGGCATTGACAAATGAATGTCAGCCTTACGCTGAGAATTCAACGCCACCAATGTGGAGAAGGTTCGATTT
>JASGXE010017457.1:0-10436 GCA_030068105.1 Sinentomon sp. SZTP_YWyxl
TCAAAATTTTGTTGGACAATGGCTCCAGATATATCGATTTTCCCTGAATTCTTGAAATTTGGCAGGGCGCGCGATCACGGATCTTATCTATAATCCAGACATTCGAATTTGTCTCGTAGGCCTATATAGGTATTCGTATATATCGGGATTCTGATATTCCTGAAAGCCTGAGATCCTCAACTCGATCCTCACCACTGACATTTTCCTCCTCGAGCGAGGGTAGCGGCGTGCAGCTCGTTTTTTAGGTACAACATCTTGACCAACGCGAAAACCGCAAGCGGTACCGAGGCATTATGGAATCCGTCCCGCTATTCAACTTACATCCCGTAGCTTCTCAGACACGGTCACGTTTTATGCATGACATATTGTCATCCAGATATAGGCATTTCCCTCCCACCTGAAATCGCCGTTAGGGCCATTCAACGCAGGTCGGACAATGGATTCCGCCTCGATTTACCTCTCATAAAGTGCACCGCTTTCGTTTGCAGTTTTTTTTCCACCGAACATGAAGGGAATGGAATCCTTGAGTTCCGCTGACCCGCTCATCACAAACTTGTCCGCGCAACGTCAGTTTTATTCGTTTGACATTGCCCTCGTGGCATCGCTAACAATAGAGAATTGAAGGGTTCCGTTCGCACTTTATGTTGGGCGTCACCGTGCAACATTCACATTTGCAACGTTTAGGTTGCATTTCCTTCTGACAATGCTTCAGTCCCCAGCACCTATTCACAAAAATTCTGCCTGAAATTCCCCTTCAGAGTCCACCCATCACACAAAAACAGTTTTTGCAATACGAGTAGATATAATAATAATTATTTTTATTATTGTCATAATTACGTTTCATACTGTCACAAAAGTTGCATGGTGACAGAACGTAGAGCAATCACTCCGAGTCAGTTTACATAAAACAAACAAACGAAACAGGCAAGCACAATTAAAACAAAGTGGGGCAGGAAACAACAGTCACTGAATTAAAAATGGACAATTGGTGTGACGCCCAAGGATGTGAGAGTACTGGAGATGATTGGTGAGGCAGTAGGCAGGCTATTCAGTCACGGATGGTTCTGGGAAAGAACGAATTGAAAAGAACGAATTGAACGAATTGAAAGAATTGAAAACTATCAGCGGTGAAGCGCATTTTTTGTTTTTTTTCTTTCGATGAGTCTTTTTAGCTGCTGTTCTTCCTGCCTTTGTTCTTATTTTCACAATATCGACGCTTTGCAAGTTGCGAATGCAACATTGCGTATAACAGCCTGTAAAATTTGGGATTTTTAGTTCGATACGACGTATTTATAATTATGTTGAAAGGTGAAAAGGCCTGTCACTGCCCAATATTATTTCAAATTTGGACTGCGTTCCCGCAAACAACCCTGTTTCTGTGGCTCCTTACGAACAGTCAAGTCAACGAACGTGGAACCACAGAATGCACGTTGCTTACCGGAGCCTAAAATTGGCGATTTTGAGGAAAATAGTGCGCCATTTTTGCTATTGAAAATGTGTTCAGCAATTATCCATTGTTGAACGTCCCGATTGGGGGACTTCTCCGGAGATTCCTAGCAGTGCGAATTCCCTTGGAACAATAATACCATAGGGCCCGTGCTCTGAGGCGAGGTTTTCTAAAATCCCATTTAAGATCTTGCTCATGTCCCTGCCTCATTAGCGTGCAGCGATGTGAACGAGGACAAGAGTGGGGCGCCGCGAAACCAAATGCTGTGTGCTTCAGCATTTTCAGTATGGTTTTGACATATCTTCCTGGTACCTAAGTGCCGCATAAATTGGTCCCCATTTGTTCCAATCGTGGAATCAAATGGCAAGTTTCCAGAGAGAAACTTTGTATCATCGTGTATGGGCAGCCAGAACGACGTATCCTTCGATTTCCCGCTCCTACTTTTTTGGCCTAATCTTTAAATCCTCCGTTGCGCTTTTCAGGCAATTAATTCCCGATTAAAATGTTAGCATTAACAACTCGCAACAAAACAGCCATCGACAGGCGGGGAAATGCGAACAGATTTGCAGCCAATTTGGAACTTTCATCCGCAACGTTTTTTGGGGAAGGAGTGGAGAAGGGAGTCAGCTTTCGGATCATCATTAGTGAGCTCTGATTTCCCTCGAGGACAATTTAAACAGCGCTTATTGTTTGTAAGTTGGCTGCTGTTCACATGCCCACTGCCGTTTGCGACATCGGAAATTTGACCTTTTAACTGGGTAACAATCTGCTCCATTAGTGTTCTAAATTATCGAAAATATTTCTAAAAGGCTGCCTGCCAAGTAGGCACTGCAACCCGATGGCCTATTTTAGGCTAAACGAGGCAGATAAGTGCCAATCGCTCAGTCCTGAAATTTTTCCTGATTTTGGAAATAGCTGTGTCGCTTCAATAGAACCACCCGTAATATCAAAGAACCTGATCCCTTCAGCGGATAGAAGAACGGCAAGGTGTAAAATTTCCATCTTATTGAGAAAACAACGAGGGAATCAGCAAGTTTTGCTGACTCCAGACGAGGAATGAAGGTACCCGTACCCCCAAACAATGCGACCCGGTTTGGGAATAATTGCATTTCATCAGCGGCGGGAAATTTAACGTGTGCTCTTTCCTCTGCAGGTTATCGATGCTTGAGCATGCCCAATTACATAAAAAATTATTTTGGAAATCAAGACATGATGTGACGAACGTTCGCTTCTCTCCTGGGTGAACACAGGAGTCTGTGGAGTCTTTTTTAATGGATTCAGGGAGGGATCAATCAATCAGGCATCAGAAGACGTTGGAAAGCGATCGTTCGCTTCTCTCCTGGGTGAACACAGGAGTCTGTGGAGTCTTTTTTAATGGATTCAGGGAGGGATCAATCAATCAGGCATCAGAAGACGTTGGAAAGCGATCGTTCGCTTCTCTCCTGGGTGAACACAGGAGTCTGTGGAGTCTTTTTTAATGGATTCAGGGAGGGATCAATCAATCAGGCATCAGAAGACGTTGGAAAGCGATCGTTCGCTTCTCTCCTGGGTGAACACAGGAGTCTGTGGAGTCTTTTTTAATGGATTCAGGGAGGGATCAATCAATCAGGCATCAGAAGACGTTGGAAAGCGATCGTTCGCTTCTCTCCTGGGTGAACACAGGAGTCTGTGGAGTCTTTTTTAATGGATTCAGGGAGGGATCAATCATTCAGGCATCAGAAGACGTTGGAAAGCGATCGTTCGCTTCTCTCCTGGGTGAACACAGGAGTCTGTGGAGTCTTTTTTAATGGATTCAATGAGGGATCAATCAATCTGACATCAGACGACGTTGGAAAGCGATCGTTCGCTTCTCTCCTGGGGAACACAGGAGTCTGTGGAGTCTTTTTATGGATTCAATGAGGGATCAATCAATCAGGCATCGTTGGAAAGCTATAGAGCAGGGATGTGAGGGATTTTCAATAATCAAATGGAAACCAGCACAGTTTTCGGGACAAAAACAATTGCGAGCACTAAATCGAGGAAAATATCCTTGTTGCGCAATGGAGTTATTCGGACGACGATTTCACATGGTCTCTGGGAAACGGTATACACTGTCGACTCAAAACATGGTCTGAGCTGAGTTCAGAAATCCGAAACCTGGTGCACTCAGTCGGGTCTCCAAGCGACAGCACACTCAGGGCCACCTTAACATGTCCACTCAAAAGTCACCAGAGGCGAAATTCATTTGGGGGTGATATTTTTTGTCAATCTTGAGAACAATTCCCCATTTTTTTGAATTCGGTGGGAAATTATGTAGATAAACTGTTTTTTTTTTTAATTTCCTGAGGTGTCATCGTTCACATGACGAGAACCGCATTCTGGAATACACATGCATGGGCGAAGGTATATGTCCTCAAAATAACCCACGTCCTTGAAATTTTTCCACAAAATGTTTTCTCTCCACACGGTATTTCCAAACAAATATTTCTTTTGATTCACACACAGGTCTTCCATCATTTGCACCTCTCTTTTCTGCTTCGGAAGTCGCTGCGGCAAAGCATTGCCGGCGCAGGAAGGCCCGAACAGTGTTTTCAGACCAACAGCTGACGGGTCTCGAGAAGAGGTTCGAATCGCAGAGATATCTTTCCACTCCCGAACGAGTTGATCTGGCCAACGCCCTCAGTCTATCGGAGACTCAGGTAAACTGGAAAACTGCAGTGGTTTTTTTTAATTCGTAACAGACGTATGACTGAGACCGAATGGATGTTGACACCTTGGAATTCCATCATGGAAAATGGCTTTTTGTGTTTTCCATATTGTGACAGTGATGCGCGTTAGGTTACTCTGGTTCCTTTGCCCTTCTACTGTTCTTTTACTTGTAATCCAAAGTTGTGCCTGTGTTCGTGTCTGGATAAGTCAGGATTTTTCAAATATTTATGTTGCATGTTTCTTCAGAATTTGATGTACAAAATTTTTGCAAGAAACAATGTTGGTAAACTGGTAAAAGACTCAAATGGAGAACTGGCCAGAATGCTCTACACAAACAAAAAGACAATCACCCACCAACTGACGCAAGAGCACGGAATAACTCTTTTGTTTCCATTCTACAAAAATACAAAATAATTCGCTTTTCAAACTATTTTCAAAAACAAAACGTACCCATCGAAGAAATTCAGATGGAAAGTATTTCTCGCAAAATGAACCTTGGTTTTCTCCAAAAATGGGAAAAATGTTCTCCTCAACGAGTGCATGTGATGTCTTCCAAAAGTCAGACAATAGGAAACCGTGGGAGTCCTCGTTTTCACAAATAATTTTGACCATTGTTTCTTGGAGAACGCCGATTTCGCGCTCCAAATTCACGGTGACAAAACAGTCGACGCTTTCGGCGACGATCTTCTTTGATGCGGGGAAGCACATGCTTCTGTGGCACCCAAAAAATTATCGTTTCGTCTGCAACGGTTCGTCGGCCAACCCCTTCCGCATGTAAGCGAATCGCCAAAAGACGTTGCCAAAATTTTACTTACCCCTTAACTTTTCATGGGGTACGCAACCAACGCAAAGGGTCAGCACGCGTGTTGCATACCACTTTTGGGGACAGCTGGGGACAGCTGGGCCAAACAAGCGAATGGCACAAAAATGGGATGTGGCTTATACAGGGTTTCCCAAACGTCACTTGACAACCCCTGCTATTTGCTAGTTTTCAATCTTCTCTTGTGGGGCTATTTCTGCAGATTTCACGTTCAGATTGGGCAGACTGCCTGCTGCAGGTGTTATCCATTCTAATTGGAACAAACTCCACTTCAAGCTTCCAGAGTTGCTTCAAAACTGCAATCACTTTTCTGAGGTTGTCAAGTGACTTTTGTTAAACCCTGTATTTCGAAAGACCTTACAACCATCGCATCTATGCACCGCATTCCGAAATTCCCGATTCAGGGATGCCGAAAGCATCCGTTCTTGGATCTATTCGCATCAATGACGGTCAATCACTTGGTCACAATCTTGTCAGCGGAGAGATCATGACGGGGGTAACGCTAACTCCGAGCTGCGAGGTAAATTTTTGCCATCTGCTCCAATGGAACAAATTTACCTCGCAGCTCAGAGTTTGCGTTACCCCCGTCATGATCTCTCCGCTCAAGCCGTAGAAGGCGGAAAATAAACTTACCGAGTGTTGCACGGCATTAGTCGTGGTAAAATCAACCGCAAAAATTATGCAGCAATAACAAGCTGGAACGGTCAACTTTTCTTCAACTTAGCCGTGGAACAGTTGACAAAGCGAAAACTTGGCATTCGGGATCGTTTGGCCGAACCCCACTTCGTTCAGCGTCACTTTGGTCGAAAACGGAACTGATGAGTAACTCGAGGTAGCATTCGGTAAGCAGCTCATCTTTCGCTCTTTTATTTTGAAACCATAGGATGGTGCCGAACAGTCGCCCGAATCGTGCACAGTTCAGTTTTCGACCAAACCGATTTTAGCAAAGTAAGATTCGAACAAATAAGTCCAGCATGGATTTGCCCCTCTATGGGTGCTGCCGAATGGCAGCCCGAGTGTCATGCCGGCGGGTCCGCAGGTCATCGGTCCGTTTTCGACGAAACGACCCAGAGCAAAGTGGAATTCATACTAAATGAGCCTCCCTTCTCCAAGCTTTCGAGAAGTTCTGTTGCCTATACTTTTCGGATTGGTGCAAAAACGAAACTCGCCTCGCTTGGCAGGTAGGTACCTAATCGATTCCGACTTCGATCAAACTGACGCTTGGCGAAGCGAATTCGACCACACGAGTCCGAACTCCGAGCTTTAGCTATCGAGAGGTTGACTGTTCACTGTCTTGCTGCTTGCCTTAAAATTTTCATGGGGTCAATTTTACAACTGATGGTGGAGGGGCTGACTTTTCCACGGCCGACACCATGGAATACCTTTTCACAGGGGTTGAGATCTACACAAGGAAGGTGAGTAGGCCTATTTCACGGATCAAAACCATTGAATTTTAGGAGCGATTCCATGCAATAGCGCAGTTATCCTGTTATCGTCAGTCTGCATTCAGTCGTTGTCGAGTCTGGATTCACTTGCTGTCGAGTCTGAAGTGTTAGCATTTTTCCGAGCATGTTGCCAGGTTTAAAGGCCGCCACACACTACTCGTAATTCAACCGTTTCAACTGGACTTGTGCTATTTCAATTGAACTGGTGCCATCTTCAAGCTAAATTGTGCTATTCTCGACAATTCCAAAAATGGTCAACCCGAAAAAGTCCAGTGCTTCCAAGAAAGCCTGCGATGGACCGAGTTCCGCCGAGAAAGATTGTTACTGCTTGGACACGTGTACTCTCGGTCGTGCCGAAAATCCGGAATCCGATATGTTCAGGTGCATTCTGGGTTTTACAAACTGTGCCAAATGGTTTCACACACGCTGTGTGAATGCCTATGATAACGAGACGACAGATGTATTTTGGGCTTGCAAAGATTGTGTTAGCCATTTCAAGCAGACTTTTCCCCAGATCGAGCGCATATCGGACCTAGTTGAAACAGTTTCTGTTCTTCGAAAGGACCTCAGTGAACTTAAGAATTCTGTGTTCACCTACATGCGAACCAACACCGATGTGTTGTCCACCATGACAGACAGGCTTGACCGTTCAGAGGCTTCTCTTGCTGAATTTTCAGTAAAACTTTCTTCAGTTGATGCCGTGTCCTCGCTTCATCCATTGTCCAACATCAGCAATGGTCAGACAACGTGTTGCACACCGTCAAGCAACATAAGCCCCACACCAGTTAAAACTCCGTCTGGGTTGTCGGTTCCTACCGGTCGTTTGGTGAAGGAAAACGCTCGGACTGTCCCGGAATCAGCTGCTTCAAAATCTGCTGATGTTGGGCCCTCCAGCCATTCGGGCCGGCCCTCTTCTGGTCTGACACCACCTGGTTTTCCACCAAGATCATCATCTGCACGGCGAAATGTGGCGCCATTTCCTTCCGGTTCTTCTGGTTCAGGTCATACCTCCCCGGATCAATCCTATCGCCACCGCCACGCCAAATTGAGGTTTCATCAGCTGGCCGGGAAACCTGAAGCCGACTTCCTGCTCATTGGAGATTCTATGCTGAAGCACATACTAACCAGGCTGCCAGAGGAGAAATTCAAGTCGGTTACTCGCTTTATTAACTCGCTTTATTAAGCTATCGTCGTGGCCTGACGTGAATTCTCGGCATGTCTTTATCCATGCTGGAACAAATGATTTGTCTCAAAAAGCCTCGCCACAAGTGATCTCAACTAGAGTTGCGGCATTAATTTGTTCAGTTCTGCGGAAAAATCCACAGGCTGAAATAACTATTTCCGGAATTGTTGCCCGCAGAGATCTTCCAACTGAGTTGGTTTTTGAAGTTAACCGCCTTCTCTGTGACTTGTGCTCTGCATGTGGTGTCCGGTTTGTGGACATAAACTTCCAGTTTTCCGATGATTTTCTGGGTAGAGATGGCCTCCATTTCAGTTATAAAGGTATTTCTTTCTTCGCTGACGTCATTCGAAATCTCAAGGTGAGAAGTGCCTTTGCATCAGGCCCTTCTCCATCCGCTTTTATCAGTGATCCTTTCATCGCCAATCCATACTCTTCTTTTGTAAACCGGCCTGTTAATGTTTCTGGAGGTCAATCGAACAATCCGATGGGAGGTAATTTCTTTGTTCAGAAAAACATGCCAATGTCTTTTAATAATCAAGTTTCAAAAAACTTGCCATGGTATCGGCACCATGCCGTTGCATGAACTTTCCGAGCAGTGTACTGCCAGCTTTCATCACACAAATTTTCGAAAATCATATGCCGGTTCAATATTTTTGTCGCTCAAGTTTGCCCATCGCTTTATTTTACACGATTTTAACGTTTTACGATTATTTTTATCCACCTCTTGTTTTTATGCTCGCTCTTCTTTCACATCACTTCAATTTTACAAGGTGTTTTAAAACTCACTTTTCAGTTTACCAACATTTTAACATCTCGTGTAATTTTGCCATGCTGCTGCATTTTCTCAGAGTGCTCTCGTTTTTTAGCCCGTTGACGCTTTTCCCAAACGTAATTTTTTCCCGGAACCACATTATCTTTTATTTCTCAATTAATGGATGGCTACTTATCAACGCACGAGTTTCGAACGACTGCGTTATTATTGTCATGTTTATGCACCCAGCATTCGGACACTCAACCTGCCGTTTAAATCCTGCTTTTGAGTCTGATCTGCCTGCTTCAACTGGATCTATGGAATCCCACTCAATTAAATCCAGAGCCATGGCCTGCGTGGATCCTAGTGTGGAGCAAAGAGCAAAGATTCTAAGAATCTTAGTGGTCAACTGCCGATCGCTTAATTCTCCCCAGAAAAAGGCTGAACTCCATGCGCTGACCTTGGATCACGACGCTGGTATTCTACTTTTGTCTGAGACGTGGCTTTCAGAAGAGATTGACGACCCTGAACTGCACTCAAATTTTAAATTTTTCAGGACTGATCGCTGCAGTAGAGGAGGCGGTTGCCTAATTGCTGTTAGGTCCGATATTTTGAGCTTCCCAATCACATTCAGCTCCAATTTGAGCGCACGGTTCGAGAACTTGCTGGAAATTTCTTGCTGCAAAATTACGCTGGGAAGGCTTTCACTTTTTCTTGTTGCTGCTTATTTCGCCCCTCCAGTTAGCTCGCCAGCAATCACTCACTTTTTTAACTTTTTGTCTGCCTTGTACCAAGATTTTCCGTCAATTAATTTGATTGTAGCTGGGGATTTTAATCTACCGCGCATTAACTGGAGCAGATTAACTATGCCAGCGCCACCAGTGCTGTAGAGGCACAATTTATTGATGGTATGGATAATTTTGCTTTAAAACAACTCGTTACTGAACCAACTCGCTACAACAGTGCCACCAATAATCACAGCGTTTTGGATTTATTTTTTGTTAATTTTGACCTTCCAGAGATCACCGTAAAGGTACTTGACGGGATTTCCGATCATCAGGCTGTTTTAGGTAGTCCAAAAATGCCGGATATTTTTATCAACACTGTTTCATCCGCCATTCTAAGGCCTGATTTTAGGTCGGCTGATTTGACGCCGGCCAGGATTTTCCTCGGATTAAGCCTACCGGTTTTTCATGAGTTGGCTACATTTAGTGATCCCAATCCACTGTGCCTTGCGTTTTACAATTTACTTATCAAAATTTTAAGCTCCATACCGATTAAGGTCATAAGATCAAGCAAAGAATCTCCATGGATCAATCAGAAATTAAGAACGCTTTTTCGTAAAAAACGCAAGCTTTCCGCTAAAGTTTCTAAATTCAACGATCCCAGCTTGTTTGCGAAATACTGTGATGTTAAAGAAAGCGCAAGGGAACTTAACAGGAAGCTATTTTCCACTTTTATAAGCAAAGCTATTGCTTCTCCATTTGCCAATCGGTTTTGGAAATTTATCAAGTCCAAACGTACTAGTTCTTGTGGCAACGTTATATCCGTAAATGGAGAAGCTGTTTTTGATCTCAACTCAATTGCGAAATCATTTGCATCTCACTTTTCTTCTGTTCATGTTCCATTTAACCAGTCCACTTTGTCCATTGTATGTACAGTGTAAGAAATAAAGACTGTCGGGTTTATGGGCGGAAAAAGGCCCAGTCATCCTCGCATGATAGGCAAACGTATGACAAGCGCGCAACAGAAAAAGCAGCGTTTCAGGAGTGTCAGCCAATCACAGCAAGAGCGTGACGTGTCGCATTGAGATTGATTCCCCAACTGTTGACGTCGGTCTGTTCAAGGCACAGCCAAGGTGAGGTTGTTTTGTCATGGCACGGGTCGCGAGGCGGCAATTCTGAGATGCTGAGAAAGCGCTGATTTCTGTTTGAAGGCTGCGAGTTTTAAAACTCTTCAATGCTGCATCGGCCGGCCGGCCGGCCAAGACTGCCACGAGTCGGTCTGGTGGGTCCATGACTGGTCCATGGCACAGGAAGACAGAAACGCAGAAACACACAGCCACAGACTGCGAATGGGCAGCAGTGCAAGTGGGATGTGTG
>JASGXE010017459.1:0-10067 GCA_030068105.1 Sinentomon sp. SZTP_YWyxl
AAAATTCTTCCCAAGTCTTTTTTGAGCAAGCGATTGGACCGAAATTTGGTTTTGTTAGATCTCCTTAAGTTAAATGACAAGGTTATGAAAAACTCAGACAGTTGGGCTTGTCGTTACTCTCTTGTGAAGCAATGGATGTGTAAAATAATGTGCTCCTCACCGCCGTTAAAAGGATGCTGAGGACAATGATAAAAGAGGAAAAATAATTTAAACGCGGTAAACCTTGATGTGAAAACACACGTCTCGTATTCGTTTAGCTTCACGTTTGGAATGATTATAAACCGATGTTACGCAACCAAAACAAAAGAGCACATCAAATGTCACACCCTTCACTCTTCAGCCCATTGTGCCTTTGGACCATGTGTGGCGAATTTGCATATCAAATAATGGAATCATGTTCGCAAAATACCTTTTTAAAATTGCGAAGACCTTTTTCCACCGGTGCGCATCCCGGCTTCGCCCCGCAGCTGCAGAATGCCTATAAATAAGTACGACAATATTGCATCCATCTGCGCGCAAACTATTACCGCGGAAGAGTCCCCAGACTACACTTCCGGGACCATTTATTGGCTTTGTCCTGATGCCGAAATTGGACCTGATGCTATCGATATTGCCAGCCATAGTCGATCCTGCGGGGCAATTACATCAACCTGCTTGCGCTAGGCTTTTTCAGGCTTCCCAAATGTTGTTTTTTTTTCAAATGTCATTGCTATTCGGAGTCGGGGCACATGGCCGTTTCCCAACATTCCATCGAAAATTCCAATCGTCCGATCGGTTGTTCCATGTGTTTTAGTTGGGTTCCGAAAGCTATCCATAGGAAATTCCAGTTAATTGGAAAATCGTCACGCTCTCTGAAAGGGGAAACCGCCCGAGATGAACAATAAAATAATTCCTGATAACGCTTCAGGGAAAAACAGATGAATTGATCGTTTTACATAGCACTGTTATCTTTTCAAGAAAGGTTTTTCGTTTTCGCATCTTTTAGAGTTTTCCTGCTCATCTTCCTGGTGGAGTCGGGTTAAAAAGTCTGGTTAAGCCGCGTCAGAATGGGCAGATTTTTGTCGGCTGACTTTTTCAGATAGTCTGTCCGAAACAGATTATCACTCAAAACAATGTGCAATGATAAATGCTCCAATGTTCTCCTTTGCACATTGTTGGGAGTTACAAACTGTTTTGGATAGACTATCTGAAAATGTCTGCCGACAAAAATCTGTCCATTCTGACGAGGCTTTAGAGGCACAAGTTACAATTCGGTATAGTAGCGCCTGAATTAATGTACTCACACATGTGCTTTTCCCATAAACTGTTGCCTCTGACTTTTTTCTTTCTTTTTACTCTCATGCAGGCGGTAGAAATTAAAGCGTCAGATTGCAACAAGGCTTATTTCTGCAGGTGTTAGATTTTGACCTCGCTAGTTTAAGGGGATCTTTAATTTCTGCAGCATGGATTTTTTTCTAAAATCTGAACAGTCGCAATTTTTTTATATGCATGAGGTCATAAATTCCGCCGCCACGATACAAACCCAAAATGGACTTGGGTTTTATGATTTCCATGGCTCATTCTTTGAAGAAAAAGTCGATTTGCGAAACAAGTTTCAATTTTTCTGTTGAACATTGTTTTTGGAATAAAATTTCAAAAACGAAACACTGGATTCGTCTTCCGAAACGAATCCTCCCGATTCGAAAACGAAAACTCCATCTAACAAATCTTACCTCGATGATAAAGAATTGTCTATTTTTCCATTTGGTTAAAATTCAGGCCACACTTCAGTGATCATTCTACAACGTTTTCCTGTCCTTTCGTGCCGCTTTATTTAAGTATCTTCATGTGTTTAATCTTTTTGGGCTTTTACGTTTTTGCCCATGTTTATACCGCTCCCATTTATTACTGAAAGCAGTGGTTTCGCCGCGCACATTTGTCCGCATCAGAGATTTACTTAAAAGAAGATTATGTATTCCGATTTGAATGCCTATTCGAATTTCAGCAAAGGGTCCCTTTGAAGATGCTGTTCCTTTCAGCAGCCTGTTCTCAACTTTCTTTACCGAAATCCTTCCTATTCAAAAGGGCACTATTCATGTTTTAGTTTAAGGAATACTTATAAATCCCCTTGTGAAGGAGATCTTGCGAAATTAATTATTTACGACCATGCACCGCCGTTAGATCCTACGATTTACCTGTCCCTTGATCGTATTTCTAAAAACCCTTCCCTATTTCCCTTCCCTTTTGAGAATATGTTACAATGTTTCAATTGAAAGTATGCAACTACGTGAAAACACGTGATGTAAAGGTGTTGAAATTTCATTACCGATGTATTTTTCCTATTCAAGTTTTTTTTTGTCTCGAGCTTTTTTCTTTTCATTGTTCGCTGGTTGCAGAAATTAAAGCTCCAGATTGCGACAAACAATATAGTCAATTTCAAGCAAAGAAATAAAAAGGATCTCTAATATTTGCGGAGTCATCTGTTTGCATGAATCTCAATAATCACCATCTTTGCGCGTGTGATGGTTGAAGTAAATCCTCCGCCACTATACACATCCGTAAGATATTGCAATACCTTGTCGCAGAATGTGGAATTCGCGTTAGAGAAGGCTCAGATCAAACACGCGCAAAGGCTGGTTTTGTCACCAGGAAAGATGACAACACAAAACCAATTCTTCAGCATAAGCACTTAAAACTTGTATTTTGGCGTCTTTCTTTATTTGCGAAAATATGGATGCAAAACGGTTGTGTTGGCGCCTGGTACGAATATGTGGATGGGATCACGTTTCTGGTATTTAATTAGAGTGCCACCTGGAGAAAATTTAGAGAGACAAACATTACAGAGACAATCATCAGCTTTAAGCGTTTCTAAGTTACTGCCAATTCATCGCGACTAGCTGTTGAAAACAATGCCGTCAGATTGACCAATAGTTATACGGTCTGGAAATAAAAAATATGTTTTCAAATGGCACACTTCCTTGTGGCACAGTTCGCGATAAGGCAAGAACATTAGCGCCACCCCTCGTGTATGCGCACAAATAGGCCCGAACGATAGCAGATAATTGGATTCCCATGGGTGGGATTACGACCCCGACAGCTTCAGGAAAACAAACCAATGAGATCATTCCAGGCACATACACAATACGAGCAGCAAGGATGAGAAAGAGAGATTATCGCTGTATTGCAAAAAACTGATTACTTTTCTTTCTGCGGGGTAAACTTTTTGAAGTCGGCTAAACGAAAATCGATACAAGCTCGATATAGTACTCGTAAGGGAAAGAGAAGACGCGCGTGTGATGCGGTGAGCGATTCTGCACTTCTGAGTTGTTGCAAGTGAAGAGAAGAGTCGACATTTAACAGGCGCAGGGAAGCAGATTTTCTGTTGACCTGGTCAACAGCCAATCTATAGCTGGGGGTCAATGAAACCGCATTCTGGATTTTTGGAATTCCACTACTGGAAAATCATGCAGAAATTCTTTTACACAAGGCTTATACAAATATTCTTTGGAAACAAGTAAAACAAGAAAATATTTCTAACCAACCAGAATATGTTAGAGAACTGTACTGGATGCATCTTTTAAAGACATCTGTAGATACTTAAAAATAGACTTTTAAATGTATACTGGCGGCGGAAAAAGATTACCCATACATGTGAAAAATTTCCATTCTTGAGATTTTAACAAAAACTCCATGCTGTAGAAATAAAAGATCCTCTTTCATCCCTAATGTCAAAATCTGACACCTCTAGAAAGCTCCGTTGCAATTTGGCGCTCTAATTTCTACCAGCTGCATAAGAGTAAAAAGAAAGAAAAAAAAAAGTTTCGGAGGCAACAATCAAATGGGAAAAACACATGTATGAGTAATCTTTTTCCGCCGCCACGATACACGTACTCGTCATGTTGGCTTTTGAAGGCATCTGCATGAACATCCTTGATGCGTGGATTCCAGCTGACCTCATCTGTCAAGAAATGGAAGCATCACTGACGACAGGTATATGAACTGCGGGTATACAATCTTTCGTGTGTCGAATTCTAGGGCTTTCAAAAAAGTAGTTATATCGGTCTGCTTCACCGCGGGATTTCCCTTGTCTCCAGCAGGTGGGGGGTTTTACGTCCGATCGGTGATGGTTCATAAGACCAAAGAAAAACAAAAAATGCGAATCGAGGAATGAGCAAGGCCGCACAAAACAACACTCAAGCGTCCGAGCGACAATATACGAATTTTGTTCTCTGAATTTTTATTTTTAAACTTATTTTACGAGTATTTTCTTGATTTTAATTTCCAAACAGGTATACGGGCTGAAATTTCCACACATTTGCAAATTTGATTCCAGCCATATCAGATAGGTGTCAATTTAACCGGGACCATTGGGTCGTCATCCCGAACGATCTGAGCCAACAATGAAGAACCGGATAAATCCGTTTTTGATCGAAACCATGGTGGCGAATCTATAATCCAAATGTAGCAAGGCTATCCCCCAGACTATCTTAACAAGAAATAGTTTACCTGCCATGTTCTCCGTTATTTGTGTAGGCTGTTGCCTATTTTTTCCATCCGCTATACCTAATATCCATAATCATTATCGTTTTCACAGTTCCTATGATTTTGTCTGTGTTTTTCGTGCGTTTGTGTGAAAATTTTGGTGTGTTTTTGTTTTTGTTTATTTTGTATTTTGTTTGTTCATTATCGTGTTTTGTTGCTCTTTGACTGTATGCAGTCCGTAAACTTGTTTCTTCTGTTAACCGTTCTCTGACGCAGCGCCAAAGTCTTGTAGCTGCTTTTACCCGAAAATTATTTTAATCATTACATATAAATACTTCAAATTTTCGAGCGAATGAATTGCTGTTTGCAGAATAATACCGATGCGTCAAGATCCCCACCAAAAACTAATTTTTGAAGCTATAATCTGATATAAGATTGGCCTACATTTGACCATAAATTGAGTAAAAATGTGGCTTTGAAATAACTTGTAGGTACTTTGGCCCCTTTCTTCTTTTGCAATCGCCCCAATTGTAATTCCTGAAAATATACCCATGCTGTTTTTGGCGATGACGTTCAGGTACTTATGAAATCGCCTAAAGGTTTGAGAGTCTATAGACCACAGACGGCTAAAGACAGTTACGGCTAAAGTCTGGAAAATCCCAAAGATATCTATCCCTCCACGCTGCTCCGCAAAAGAGAATGGCCCAATCTGCGAATGAGGCAGACGCATGACAACGAGTTGCTTTAAATCGCAAGTAATGGCCCCTTGGCCCGGTATTTTTATAATTATATATAGCAGCGAGTTCAGTTCCTTAATCTGAAATTAATGTCAGAAACTGTCGCTAGGGGCAGCACGATATATAATAAGGTTCCAGCAAGTTGGCAGTATCTGCCAAAAGTTTCGAATCTTTTCTCAACTTTAACCAGCAGGGTGTCTCAAAAGTTCTCATTAAGATCCAACACTATACCCGTTCGAGATGTGCGGCAAACATTCGCAGTTCTCTTTTCTACGTGTACTTCACATGGGCTTTTGCACATTGCGCTGTACAGTTACAGAACAATAATGACTCTCTTTATGCAAGTACCTACATTGGATCATTGGAGTCAGTATTGTTTCCGTGACTGTAAATGTCTGGTATTATGCATGTGCCGTGCCTGGCCATGGCTCCATCAGGCATTCTTTCAGGGATCTGTACAGACACAGACAATTATGTCTCCCATGATCCAATGTAGGCACTTGCATTAAGGGAGTCATTATTGTTTCTGTCACTGTACAGGTCTTTACAAAAACGTTTCACACACACCACAGGGGAAATGGGCTTTTGCACATTACACTGCGTCTTTGAAAAAAGGTTAACACAAGAGGAGGAATAGGAGAAGATGGTTTCCATTTGCAAAAAAGGTTTCATGCATATGGACTTGGATGGGTGAAGTCCTTGACCGCATGTGATTATCGGTCACTTACTGTCATCTCCTATTCCCCCTGTATTTGTAAAGCCTTTTTTGCGAAGCTCTGTACCTCTTGTTTGATGCCTTCACTCAACAATGCAGTGAAACTTTAATTTCTATTCCGCGTAATTTTCATTTATAAATCACTGCGGCGGATCCCATTCTTGCATAAATTAGCATGCAGCCGACAATAGAAGATTTCCTCCGGATGAATAGGGCTTCCTATCGAACTTTGGGAAAGAACATTGTATAATTTAGTTGTATGCGGCGATTGAAGTGTTCATGGATGTCGGAATAAACAATTGGTCTTGCTTCGAGTAACGCTGGCATGTTACGCGCTCCTATAACGCCAGATTTCACAATAATGTTGAAACTGAATGTGATTCAGTTGACTTTGAATTTGCCACCAGGGCATGCTTTTCATTGGGACGCTCTGCACCGGAAGGATCCAAAATGGAATGTATAGAAGAATCGCGCTGAACAGACGATTAAATCGTTCGAGTGCATGCGTCATTGTCCATTTTCCGGAATATTCCTAACTGAAATCACTTCACTTCGCGGCCTTACACATCACTTTTTTGATGGCAGGCACCGATGACAAGCAACCCTAGTGTTAAAAAAGTTGTTTGCTTCATCCCCAAAACATCGAAATGTCAAAAATTTCACTAACTTGTGCTCTAGCCTGTACTCGTAAGCACGACCGCTCAGTAAAACCCGGCAACTGGCGGAAAACGGGTACACTCTAATTCATTTTTATGACAAGGATATGGGCATTAAAGGGCTAGGAAAATGGTCCAATAAAACTACCATTGCCTAAGGGTGTGCAAAATATATTAACGAAAAGCCTTATTTTATAAAGAACGGCGAAATATTAATGACCCCGGGCAATATCCAACAGGAACAGACGGACTCCCACTGCAACCACTGGAATGTAATCTCAGTTACATGGCAAAAAATTGATGGGGTACTGCGTAAAATCGATATCTGAAAATAGCTCCTCCAAATGGGTTTTGCTGGTGCATGGGATTCAGATATATCATGCAAGGATTTGTTATACCAAATATATTTCTGCCAAATTTGCATTTGCAGTTTCGTGGCAAAACTTCACTTTTATGGAGTCACTCAAATTTAATCCTGATGAGATGTCATTATTCACGACGTCGACGGAATCGCCTTTCTAAAAAGAAAAATCGTTTTGTTGCCTTCGACTTGCTCAACAAAATGGAAGGTCCATTGGACAATTTTCTAGTTGTTTGCTTCAACTTGTTTCTTATACGGAGCATATCAAAAGTCCTCATGCATGGGCGATATTTTGAAGGCCAGGCCAACACAGGGGCCATCTAATTTCAACAGGGCTTGGTGCTACTTCACGCCCCACACGAGTGTCAAGATGTTTTGCGGCGCATGATGCCATTGAGTCTCAATGGCGCCTGAATTAAAATGAACGCCATGTTCGAAGACTTTTGAAATGGAGATCTGTCAAATCGTACAGATGCCTAACCGTGGGGGTTTCAGTCGAGGTTTAATTTGCTCCGAGATGCAAATATGGCCCCCTGCACCGCCGCCTCTGAAAAATATGAGGCGGGGTCAAACTTGTTCAGCCGCGCATATTTATCCTGTCTTGAACTCCTGACGTTAAGTAAGCTTTTGCGTTCGCTCTTCACAAGTCCTTTTGTGTCCTGTTCCTTGGAAAATGGGGGAACCAAGATAGACTGGCATTTTATAGTTTAACATGCTTGTTACCCTACAGGCGACTTGGAAAAAGCTCCTTAAGTGTTTTTCTGTTCTTTGAGGTACTGCATGCATTTAGACTACTTTTTAGACTAGTTGGACGATGATAATTCAAAGGACGCAAAAAACAAACAATAATTTTGCATTAATTTTATCTGAAGGATAGCTTTGCAATAGTTTTTGAAGTGTCCGCGATCATCCCAGTGGTGTGCCAAATTTTGGTGTGAAAATAAATTCTTGCAAATCCAAGTTCTATTTGGCAAGAGAAAACAGAGAGACGAGCCTATCAACACGCAGACAAACAAACATAAACGTATACCTTAAAACACAACCAACGTGATTTTAATACTCAAAAGTGGCGTAATTCGGCGCTTTGGGTGTCGCCAGTTTTTATTTGTCCGCAAGAGGCCCGAATGTCGCTCGGTGGCCTACTGCGACAAGTAAAATACATTGCTATACGGCGGTCGCGGGTTATCACCTACGGAATGTTACATTTCTCTTGAACCAATTCACGGATTTTGACAGAACTTTTTGTGCTGGAAAGCAGATTGATTGAATGACTGTATTTTGTGGGGGTTTCCCCACTATCATACATAACAATAACACTTTTGCACAAAAAAATAAGAAACGTCAAAAAACAGGAAAAACAGGCACGAGAAATGGGGCAGACAAATTACAAAGATGAGAGCAAGACCAAATGTGTTTCCCTTTCATGACATGTTGCTGAGAGACATAAATTTCAGGGTTTATGGAGCAATTCGTATATTTTGAAATCCGAAGAATTAATTTTCAAACTCCTGTGGAGAAAAACAGAACATCTGCTCTAAAACTTTCAAGTCCAATCAAATTTGGCCAGAAACTCAATTTATAACAAGGACACCAGCCTGCGCCTTAGAATTGATGTACTTAAAGGTTGGCACAGCACAGAGGCTGGGAGTGAATTCCAGTCCGCTATTGCTCGGGACACAAAGGAAAACTTCCCTATATCTCTCTTAAATGCTAACGGCTTTATCTTATAAGGATGGTCATGGCGACTGTAAAAAGATGGAGGCGTAATCAAGGAAAACAAATTTCCCCACCCTCCGGAGTTGCCAAGGATTCGATAAAGACACAAAATGCGGTGGACCTTTCTTCTCTCAGCAAGCTTAGGCCAACCGAGCTGAGCAATCATTGCGGTGACGCTGCTCCGTTTGCGGTAGTCCCCTACAACAAAGCGAGCAGCGCGCCTTTGAACACGTTCCAAAGAATCACAATGGGAAGTGAGATGAGGATCCCAAGACGTTGATGCATACTCAAGAATTGGTCTGACCAAAGTAAAGTAGGCAAGCTCGCGAAGTTTCTTTGGACATTTTCTAAAATTCCGTTTTGCAAAATAAAGTGAACCATTGGCTTTTTTCGAAACAGCTGCAACCTGACGGGACCAATCAAGTTTACAATTAAAAACAACTCCCAAATATGATGCGTCAGTTTGGGGAATAAGATTTTGTCCATCCAGAACGTATGTAAAATTGTTTGCTATGCTCCGCCCTCTGCAAAAATGAATAACTGAACATTTAGATGGATTCAGTTTCATGGAAGAGGTCGCGCACCAATCGGATATTGCTGCCAAATCAGCTTGTAAAGCCTGAGAATCCAAAGGACTGGCGATTTTCCTATAGATTAAGCAATCGTCAGCAAATAATTTTATTTTGGATCGCATTGCACCAACAATGTCATTAATGAAAATCAAGAATAGTTGAGGACCCAAAATACTTCCTTGTGGGACACCAGAAGTAATAGGCAAGGGTTTCGAGAAAGTATCATCAATTTTTACAACCTGCGTCCGCTCAGACAGGTAGCCTTTCAACCAACTGAGAGTAACTTTATCTAGGCCCATGAAGGCTAATTTCTTCAGAAGTATGGAATGGCTTACAAGGTCAAATGCCTTACAAAAATCAATCAAAACTGCGTCAACTTTTGATCCTTGGTCTAGCAGCATGGCTATTTCTTGGCTAAAAGCGGCTAGTTGCGTTTCACAAGAATAACCAGGACGAAAACCATGCTGCGCTTCATTTAAAATGGAGGCAGCATCCAGAAAGCTCCTGATGTGATTGGCTATGAGAAATTCCAAAATTTTAGAACACGTTTCAAGGAGACTTATGGGACGGTAATTTGCAGGATTAGATTTGTCACCTTTTTTAAAGACAGGTATAATGGTCGACCTCTTCCATGCAACTGGAATATTACCAACATGTAAACTCAGATTAAAAATAACACACAAATACTTAGCAAAAATATTAGGAAGCAACTTCAAAAAATTAACACTAATGGAACTTGAACCCTCAGCAACATTGCGTTTCATTTTAACAATGCGATTTGCAATCATAGTTTCGGTTATCTGAGGGACATTATTGTCAGAAAAGAAAGGCCCGGGTTTGGGATTCGGA
>JASGXE010017461.1:0-10884 GCA_030068105.1 Sinentomon sp. SZTP_YWyxl
AATGTGGTTGAACTTTGAGGAATCTAACTTCAGGGAGTCGAACTTTTGTCAAACTCGAAGGAAAAATGTCGAAATCTGCGGAATCGAATTTCAGGGAATCGAAATTCGAGGAATGCACCCCAAAAGACGTCTTCCGAGTCAGACCAGCACGCTGATATTTTATTTTGGAACTCGAAATCTAACTGAATTTTCGCAATTGTGTGGCCCAATGGAGAAATTATTTATGTCAGGCGAATTCTCGTCAGATTGGAAACAGGAAACTACTCGTATAATTCCAGTCGCTATATAAAGGAGCAGATATCATTGTTGTGATAGGATACCGTCCGAGCTCTTTAACTTGTTTGTGTTCGAAGCTTGTGGAACGAATTTTGCAAAGCTAATTTTCAAGTTTCTCAGTGCCGATTAATTTTTTTTCATTGTAATCAATTTGGTTTTCATAGAGGTTCTTCGACTTTATCCACTCACTTGATGCGAAGGCGTTCATGCCCTTTTCCTTGATTTCAGAAAAGCGTTTGACGTTAGTCCCCATGAGCAATGTTAAAATTGGTGAGGATAAACGTGCCCGCCTACCTGATAAACATTCTCTATTCAGTTTTGAAGGGGCGCTCCTTACGCGTGTCTGTGGGGTAAAGTCGACCAGTCTCGAAGCGTCTTCTTTGGGGTTCATCAGGGTAGTGTTTTGGAGCCGCTACTTTTTCTAGTGCTTAAATGATATTGCCGAGAGCCTTAGCTTTATCCATCTCTTTGTGATGTCGTTCTTTATCTGCGGGTCGTCTGTCCAAAGAGGGGCGAGTCTTTACAAAACGATCTCATTTTGGTCGAAACTTGTGTGACAAATGGACGACGTGCCTAAATGATAATAATGTTTAATGTAAATTTCTCGTCTTCTCTCGGCAACGTATCCCTAAAACCCTTAACTAGACAATAATTTATATACGCTCAACGGAACGACTATTGAGTCTGTTTCTTGTTATAATATCTCGCATGTATCTTTTTCAGTTATCTGCAATGGCAACTGTTTTTCATTACACTTATTGCTAAAGCTTGCAGGTCACATGGCTTCCTCATCCGTAACCCTATAAGACATGCTGCAATCACTGACAAGTTGAGAGATTTTAAAACTCTAGTTGTCCCAATTCTTGAAAATGCCTGTGCCGTTTGGGATCCTTGGTTGGCAGGTTACTCGTGCCTTAGAAAGAGTCTAGCGCAGAGCTGTCGGATCCATAACTGGAGTTTATGAACAAAAACTCAGCGTGATCGCGCTGTTGGAAAACCTATAGGGATAAACCCGCAGCAACGTCAACAGTGTCATTTTTGGCACTATTTCGGCAAATTGTTTACGAAAAGATCTTGATTCCACTTCCTTCCGTTTATGTGCGCAAGTACGAATACATTCAAAGGAGAACTGACAACGGTGATTATTAACCCCCATCACACCTCTTTTCTTGCTGCATACCACAACTCCTTTTTTTCCTCGTACTGTTCGCGATTGGAACTCCCTTCCTCCAGACTGTTCTATTATCTCCAAATACCTTCAGAATAATGGTTGTTACCGTCGTAGCTTGCTGTCCAAGCCTGATTCCACTTTTTCGTTGTTTGATTTTGATCGAAATTCAATCCGTAATTTTTTCTTGTCGCAAGTTTCCGCTTTATCAATTTTTTATACTGTTCTCTTTGTAACTCTTCTGCACCTTGCAATCGTATTGATTTGAAGAACAAAGAGGAGTAAAGAATAAGGAATACATGTCAAAGGCTGCAAGAAACGATATTCGTATACTGTACGAGATAGCTGTGGAACTGCCAAGAGCGAGACAGAAAATCCATCTCAGTATACTTTAACCGGGATGTAAATGTGGAAGACGTAAATGTGGAAGACAAACAAAGCAAAACATATTCATGGTAGTTTTGCAAAAAAATCAAAAATGTGCCGAACTCCAAAGCCTCATGGCGCATTTTTATATTATCAGAGAAGTTTAAAATTGCATTTTTGTTTTACAACTCGCATAAACTGTTTTCAACCAAAGTTGTCTCAATGTTCTGTAAATTTAACATAAAAAAGTTGGTCCCGGACGCCAGTTTACAAACCCTGCCGCAACTTTAGATGGCAGGCCGGGGCCCCAAGCGAGCATAGATTTTTCCGCGAGGGGACAGGGTTAGGTCAGGTTCAGATAGCTTTAGGTAAGAAAAAATCAACATTTTTTTCTTGCGAGTGAAGGGCCCCAATCGAGTATTTTTGCATAAAATGCTCTCTGCCATCAAAAGTCGCGGCAGGGTTTGTAAAATCGCGTCCCGGACAGTGAGATTCTGTCTGCTCTTCAAAGCGATTTTCGACAGGATGACGATTTGCCAATTTTCACTTACAAACTAAGTAAAAGTTGTTTTCAACAGAACTTCGGGCCTTCATACATCGGAATTGTTGCCAGTCTTTCACGATCGCCAATGTCGCTGCGACCAGTTATACTTATAACACGGTAGACATCGCCTTCATTCGTATTTTGCAGAAAAGCCGCAGGCAAGAAAACCGATCAGCTGCTACAACTTGGGTCACTGCCTGCACGGTACAGCAGTTCCAGTTTTGAAACCTGTCGGGCATGACACTCTCTTATGCGAGAGGGACACATTTCAGATGGCAACAATTTCCGATTTCCGAAGTGCGAAAATAAACGCAGACACGAATAATTCTCGAAGTATAGCTTGAGAAGGTTACAAGCATTCCCTGAATCGACATTACACTGGCTGTTGAAAAGTCGCTGATCATAGGGTTATTCCTTGTTGGTTCGGCAATGGAAAAAGCCACAAACTCGTAATTTCCATATAAAATTCGCTGCCAATAAAGCTCGTTGTAGTGTCTACGATGCAGAGGACACTATACCGGCACGGCTGAGAAGGTGTAAAAGGCTATGGAAAGTTGCACAAGGGAACGGACTGTCGGGCCTATTCCGTAGCTGAGAAATGCAATGTTCTTTTGACAAAAGTGATGTTACCAGACATAGGCTATTGCCTACATTTTGAAGAATGTTGACGGAACAGAAGTACGAGTAATGGGGAAACGTCTCATCTTTTCGTCTTCTAAAAATGATCGAATGGAATAGAAATGTGCAGACAAGATGTTTCCGCGGGTGACAATACACGGTAGTCGACAAGTTCGTTGGAAAACGCGTGAGAGAATAGCTGATAACCCGATGTCTGCAGTCGCACCTTTAGACTTGCTGACAGGATATCCGATTGTCGGCTCATCCTAAAAGTTCCCGGCAATACCACCGATGGTCGGCTGTCTGAAGTCTTGCCTGTATAAGATCCGATTGTCGGCACCCCTTGAGATTTGCCAGAATCTGATTGTCAGCAGTCCAACATCAGACTTCTTGAAAAGATATCCGATTGTCGGCAGCGAAAGATTTGGCGGCAGGATATCCGATTGTCGGTCGTTAAGACGTGCCGAAAAGATATCCGATTTTCGGTAGTCATTTTGAAAATTGCCGACAAAATTATCGGCGAATGCATGGGTACTCTCAAGACTTGCCGACAGGACATTCCATGTCGGCACTTATTTTGACTAAGTGCTGGAATTTTTGGCTAAGTCAATAATGTGGGTTGTCCATTGTGGTATTGGAATTTTAGTTTCTATTTTGGCTAAAATTTTCATGTGTCTCGTCACGTCAAAAAAGGTTGTGCCTTCTGCGGTTCTGCATGGCATTATGTGCTCTCGCTTTAGTAAAGGCCGAAAATTCGCGCTTAGCCGATATGGATACTCGTATGTTCAGATCTTTGATATTTTCAGGGTTTAAATTGGGGGTGCAGGCAATCAGGTCTCTGCACCCTTATCTGGTAGAAAACGGCATTTTCCAAGGCAGCGTTCCAATGGTGTGAATTTTAAGTGAAGGACAACCCTTCTTCGCCCTGTGATTTAGAACCTGTGTTATTTTGTGTGTTTCATTTTTGTGAAATTTGAGCTTGATTGGAATGGGACATTTCTGCATAAAATCCCATTTACAACGCTCAACGGAAAGGGCGAACCCCTTTTCGAACACCACACATGACGGAACAAAGGGGAATGGAATACGTAGACCGGCATTGGTTGAAAATGATAGAAAAAGGGACGAAAAAGGCGAAAAGCGAAAAAACCCAATTCCGCCGGGAAAAGCAGTCGTTTATTCAGGAAGCCTCTGCCAGCCAGCCAGGCAGCCGCCTCCGGGAAACGGGAGTCCCAACGCATGCATGAATGCAAGGTCGGGAAATGAGCAGCCACTAGGTACAGGCATGTAAAAAATGACGCTCGGGTGTATGTAATCAAATACAGCAACAATGCGATTTTACAAAAACTCAACTCCGTAGAAATTAAAGTTTTCCATTTTTACATTTGTTGCATGTGACACTTTTATTTCTGCTCGGATAACGGGGGCCAAGTCAAATGGTGAAAACAGTGTTGCCGACAGTTATTTTTTCACCACTGTACAAATGTGATATGTGAACACGGGCCTCGTATGCTTGCAGAAGCGCTATAGGATGAGCTTCCTCCTTCCTCCTTCCGCTACACGCGTTGGAAATAGATCAAAGGGAAATAGGCAAAGTGTGATCTCCAATTTATGAACAAATTTGCATCTTTATCGCTTCAAGCAAAATAGCAACACCGGTTCCCTGTATTGAGTAACAAATGCAGGTACCTACAGTGCGTCCGTACATACGCCGTTCACTGAGGTTATTTCACAAAAGGTTAATCACCTTTCTTGATATATAGGTATCACCTTTCTTGAATTTTTAAATTTCGAAACTTTGAGTGTTGAAATTTTGAAATTTGAAAAATTTTGAAAATAGTGAAAAATTTTGAATTTTGAAAATTTGATAATTGGAAAGCACTTTATCACCATTCTTGATCAGCTGCAGAGCGGCATGCGCCGTTTCGTAGACTTTCACAATTTTTGTTTTGCGCAAAAACAATCAATTCTTTTGTGCTGATGGCTAGCGCTGAAAGCTGATTCTTTGACCTTGAAAACCGGTTCAAAACATCATGATGATGTTTTCCATATAATTCAGCAATTTCGTCTAGTGTGCTAGAGAGCTTTGCAAAAGAAGTTTGACATTATGGGGAATGGAAAATGATGGTGGGGGCCATGCATCGAGACGAATAATTGTGTAAAAATTAGTTTGCACATAAAATCATCATCTGTCCCCATACAGATGAACACCTTTTTGTAAAGGTTTGCATTTATTGACGTGAACAGAGATACGGAACAGGGATATGAGTTTCCATCAACGTGAGGCTTGAAGCATGCAAAGGGCAAAGGCGCTATGGACAGTCATTTTGGAGACATTGACATTGCACACCTGTAATGGCAAAGAATATGCCTCTGACATGGTACGCCAAAAATGTGTTTCGTTCTCGCCTGGTTTCTTACTTTGAACGACTCTATAGATACCTTCTGAAGCAAATGACAGTTTCATAAGATGATGGCTATGGAGAGACTCAGATAACAACACTCTGTATTCGAAAGGTTTCCAAGACCGCGCAGAATTGACCTCATGTGTTTGAATGCCCTTAAAAGTGACAGAAATCCAAACAATCACTTCATGTTTTTTGTTTTGAATTACAAATAAATTGGGGCCGCACATTCAAATTTATCATTGCTTTCCGTAACCTGCATGAGATTATCCGTATGAATTATCTTTTGAAACGCATGAGTATAGAGCAGAGTAAAACGCCGAAATTTTGCTAACGTGCGCTTCGATCCACCTTCTATATGATGAAAGAAAGTGATGTGTGCCAAGACAGAGAGAAGATTCCATGCTTTCCATTTGCTGACATGCATGTCAGTTTGCTGACATGCATGTCAGCAAATTTCAGAAAATACAAGAACACTAATTGACCCAGTAAGACAAGTCGGTATTTGTCCTTCCAAATCTTCAGAAAGGGTGTTACGATACAGTGCGAAAATACTAATAAACACCTCGATTAATACAAAGCGGTAATGTTCGTATTTCACAAAATCTAGAATCTATTTTAACAGCTAGAATCTTTTTTCAATAAAAATGTTTTAGGTGTAATATTTTTTTGATAAAAAATCTTTAATATCTGGAATCTGGAATGTTTGCTGCTGTTCTGTTTTAAACTTCACTGTTATTTTTGCTGTTAAATAAACCATTTTGATACATTCTTATGGGAATGTATATCAAAATGGTTTGTTGAACCATTTTGATAAATTTTAATCCGTCGGTTTAATCTGCCGTTAATTTCTGTTTGCTGTTATTTTCGCTGCTATTTTTCTCCTCCACTTTCAACTGGAATGTTGTTTCTCTGCTTCTAACTATACCCTTTAACTGTAATACGTGTATTTTAAAAAATAGTGGGCCCAATACTGTTTTAGGAAGCACATGCACCTTTGAGGTTCTCGCTCTGACAAATACGGATGTATAAAAAAGCATCCGCTATAAGCACGAAACCTGCTTAAAACAATGCAGCCCTTACACGACAAAATGATAGAGATGATAGAGGATGATAGAGGAAGACCATATTTGGCCTGCTAGAAATATGACGTGAGATATGTCTCATTATATCATGAGAGAGTATTTCGTTGATGTGTTTGTGGTCCGTTATGCCCCAATTCCCGCCGCTGGACCGAAATTTGCGCTTCCACAGCCGACCTTCTTCGCAACAAAGCATCAAATTCCCAATCCGATAATAAATTCACATTTGAATTTCAAAGAAGTCCTTACAGATTCAAAATTTGAATAATTACAAACGGTCCGCGTCACAAAGCCCATGCAGACGCAGATGGACCAAATTCTAGACTGGGTGGCCCAACCCTCCACGATACCTTATACAGCATGACGCGAAAAGTTACGGGGATGAATCACTTGGAATTATATACTTCTTTGACTGTGTTCTTTCTTTCGGCCACGGTCCATGGTGAAACAAAAGTCTACAGAAAAAAATTCCTCATAGACATTTCCTCGTGTAGGGAAATTCCGCAAGCAGACGCCCTGTTCAACCTGTTATTGCCGACTCCATGTTTCTTAGCTTTTGACGTCGCGCATCAAACGGCCACCACATCCGGCTCTGTCGTGGGCACTTCCCGTTTGCCTGATACTTCCCCATACATACGTGTATCTGATAAAATTATCACAGTGTGTGTTATAATATGCAACTGCATTATAATCACACAAGTATGAAATACGAATAACGGTTACTAGATCAGAGTTTTGAAATATGGCCACCATTAGCAGGATTAAATCGTCCGAAAAGTTCCAAAATTCTCATAATAACAAGCCCGTGCGCGCATTGCGGTTGCCTTCGGGATATTTCTCAGCGGAATAATATGCACAGGAGTGGTAGATGGAATAATATTTTCCCGACCAAAAGGAACTGCGAGGTAAAGAAGGCGAATGCTGAGACTGCAGCCTTGCAATCTAAGAGCCCCGCGCGGTATGAAGCAGGAGACCAGCAGACCGCAGCGGAGCAAGAAAAAGAATTAGGTGCAGCATAGAGGCCACCGTCTTTGGAAAAAGTAATTTAAAATCTTGAAGATAAATGGCAAGGTAATTGGCCAGGATGGCAACATTGCAAGGCGCATTATTATTTTTCTAAAGATCTTCGCAGGTTGGAATATTATGCTGGAATATTTTCCAAGATTATATTCGGTACACATTAAACTGGGGAGGGAGATGTTTTTGCAAAAGGCGCCATAGATATACTGATGGCGGTAGCTGATGAAGAGAATTTTTGTGGACGAAAGCATGTGAAAGTTGTCGGTTTCGCCAATGGAGCGATCTCACTTCACTTTGCTTGTCATGTTGGATATGCCCCGCCACGAAATGAAGTGAAAAAATTTGCTAAATAAGATATTTTGATTGCAATATCTATAACTTTCTACATGCGACATCTGATGTTTTTGGCATCCAATTTCTGTTTCAATTTCAATTTATTTTAATTTGCTCAATTCAATGCAAATACGAGTATGTTACAATAAGGGACATTTAAGGATAATTAATACGTGGGTCGGTAAATGAGTTTTGCAAGTTGGCACTGATCTTGGCTGGCGTTCACCCGATTTCAATGATTTTTTGGTCACTTGTTATGCTAACAGTTCTGGACTAAAGTTCCAAAGGGAATTTGAATCAGCCTCTGTAATACTTAGATACAGGCATTTAAAAAAGTTCCGGTTTTTACTCTGCCGAAAAAGCATGGTTGTTCTGAAACAGGATCGACAATTTCAATTGTTCATTCAGATGTCTCTCCAAGAATACGCCACCAAAATTCAGACCACTTTAGTAGTTGTTCACCCGGGTCAGTGACCCCTGTTTGCAGCTACGGGTTGGTGGTTTCAACAATCCCGAAGTGGTACAGGGTGTTTCAAAGACAACACTTGTTATGGAGTGAAAATACCAGCCACGAACGGAACAGAATATCGATGGTGTAAGAAAGTGGTACCACATAGTGAGAGTGCACCTGCTGGCGATTTTTCCTCCAATAAGTGCCTATTCTGTGGCACAGTTTCAACAATCTACCCTGATTACAGAAGACTCCGGAAACTTTGGATCAAATGGTGTCTCAGGCAAACTGTCCAAACACCATCCAGCAGAAAGGTAAACAAACAAGTTCGTGCGCAAAGAAAACGTGAAATTATTCAACTGTGGCTATTCAAAATTATCAGCAAAGAATAAACAAATGTGATGAAACTCAATTTTGCTGATGGAGAAACTCTTGCAAGAAATTGACGCAGTTTGAATGAATGAAGTTGCGCATCGCCAAGCGGTTTTTCATCATCAACTCCTCCCTAGTATGTGCATTTTCGACATGGATTTCGATGCTAGTTGGGCTGGAGTTAGTTGGCATCCTTCATAAACATCATGCAATCACATGACTGGACCAAATTGGGACACACATGACGGGCGTCTTCTCAAACCCCATCAAAATGAGTCCATGTGGCTCTCACATTCCGAGGACCAAAGTCGTTGACGGAGTCCATCATCACATAAAGTGAAGAAAATGGGGATGCCCTGCAGGAGAAAAAAGTTTTCTTGGCACCCATCCTCAAGATACATGTGAGCATGCACCGCACCACTTTTGACCTTTTCTGAAAATTCGAAAGAGCGTGGCAGGGATGCAATTTCTTCGGGTCAATCACTTCTCAAAATCGGCCAATTCAGATGACAAAAGTAACTCCTTTCGTAAGACCATATTTTTCCAGATACTCATACAAGATGACTGAAAATTTGCAAGAATGTTCCGAAAGAACGCATTTCTTGATTTTCGGAAGTACACTCTATGTAAATCGTTCCTTTTCAATTTTTGGGGCCAACTTGCAAAACTCATTTACCGACCTTCGTATCCAGGTGGCTAAATGTAAAACAAAATGATTCGTGGACAAAACACATGAACTGTGAAGGCTGACTACTTTTCAACGAAGTGATGCAGGTTAGAGATTTTCCGTCTACTCTAATGGTTCAGGATTCAAAAAATTGACAGGTTATAGCAAAGGGGACCTGATTGGAAGAGTGTTACACGGCTTGAGTGGCCGGGGAAAGAAAGAGAAAAGACATGAATTTGCTTTAATCAATGGGATTTTGAATTTTGGAAGCTGAGAAGTGAGTGCCTCCCATGAAAATATATGGCGAGAAAACGTCGGGTATCTGAATGTGAACTCGAAGTTTAAAATGGCGGGATTGTAAGATCTATTTAGAGGGGAAGCCAGAATTCTTGCAATAATGAAAAGTCGGCCAAAATATCGATATCGGCATAGAAATCAAAGTTTCACTGCAATAGAGGGGTGTGAACCATTGTTAGCTCGCAGCGTCAAATGAAATAAGATGTAGAAACCTTGTTTGTTTAGCCCCTCTGCAATGTTCCGATCCGCAGTTGACTTAATCCTTCCTTGTAATCAAAGCTTGGCCGACTAAATATATTAAGGCAACATTTGGATGTGAAAATTTGTAAAAAGTACCAAGGAAAAAAAATCAATGAAAAAATCTCAAATAGACAAGTAATTTGTAAAATGCAAACTTTTTTACAAATGTCATAAAAAAAAAAAAATAAAAGTATCTAAAATTGTACCAAAAACACAATACAATCTGTAAAATGTTAAACTTTTAACATTTACTTTTAGCATAAACTTATAACGTTTACATAACTTTAAATTTAAGTAGAAATATAAAAACCAACAAATGAAATTGATTATTCCATGGAAGAAAATAATGAAGTCATTTTCAATGCCTGTCGGGATTGTTGACCACCGTGGCTTGTCTGACAAATGATGCGTACCTTAAAGTGAGAGAGACAAGGAGCTTAAGCTATGTATACCTACGGAGGGTGTTCAATAAGTCCATACCCTGACCGATTTAGGTTTTTGCTTATATCTTGTAATTCCTTGTGGGGCTGACTTGATCCTTTGAGATCATTTCGGCGTAGTCTAAGCAATTTTCTGTTCCTTTTTGTTTTGTTGTTGTAGCTGTTTGACGTTTGGTGTATGGTTACGTCTTTTATATGAAATGGAGCTTTCTGAGTTCTTTGTTTTCGTTGAAGTGGCGCCAGTTCTGCCTGTGCACAAGTGCAATGTTGCAATCGCCGGGTTTGAAATAGTGGACCTCAGGACCTGCCCTCCATATTCACCATGGCCCCAAGTGACTTTTTCCTGTTCAAAAACTTAAAACCATATTTGCGGAATAACATTCGCCGACAACAATGATCTCGTACAGTAAGTAGATGCCTGGTTACAGGATCAGTCTCAGGAATTCAATGAACAACTGGAACAATGATTGAGCATGTGTATTGTAGTGGCAGGAGACTACATAGAAAGTAGGGCCAGAAAAACATTCACCGAGAGCTGTCTTCAACATCAGGGTACGGACTTATTGAAACACCCTCCGTACATCCATTTCTATATTGGTTCGATG
>JASGXE010017462.1:0-10947 GCA_030068105.1 Sinentomon sp. SZTP_YWyxl
CAAATGAAGTGAATCAAGTAGGCTTTTGGAATTCATTATCGGTATAGGTTACGGTACTTTTACTCGCACGTCTTTCGAAATATTCACAGAAATCGTGTGTGCAGTGTACACAACTACTTGACATGAGGAAGATAACTACTTGACACAACGACAAGACAACTACTTGACACAACGAGAAGATAAATACTTGACACAACGAGAAGATAACGACTTGACTCAATGTAAATATAACTCTTGACACAATGAGAAATCTATTTGAAGCAAGAAAAAGATAACTACTTGACACAACGAGAAGATAACTACTTGGCTCAATGTAATTATACAGGATGATTCAGAAATGGTGGACAAAACTTCGCCCACGTATTACTCGGGTAATTCTGAACAAAAAAGTCTCAATGAACTAATGTCCGCAAAGCACCGTTTGGCCGTTAAAAGGGATTTATTTACATGTCATCTAGCCTACGTGCACTTTTCCAAACGCACTTGCGGGCGATCTGAGCGTCCTTAATGTGTCAAACTTGACAGCTGGGATCTTGGATATCACGCGCATTGCTTCACGCTCCAAGTTTTGCCAAAAAGCATCCCGTAAACGAACGGTGGTGCTATCCAATTGCGAGTATTATCATATGACTGACCTGTGTTGCGGGTCAAGTTTCAATTTCTGCCATCGTAAGCATATCATATCTTTCGTCGCTGTTCTGTGGCACAATGAGACGAAAATGGCTAATTAAACGAGCCATGCTACCAAAATCTGTCCTGGATGCCTTAGCCGTCAGAGCAGGTACCACATTGTTTGGAGCTCCAATTAACAAAGTCAACACAATGAATGTCCAAGTACAAGCTGACACCCTTCGCAAGGAGGACAGGTTTTGGACCGTTCCAGGACATGTTTTGGAGGAGTGGCTCGCTTAATTAGCCTTTTTCGTCTCCTTGCGCCATAGAACAGCTACGAAATATCCGATATGCTCACGATGGCGGAAATTGCAACTTCACCCGCAACACAGTTCAGTCATATGAAAATACTCGCAATTGGATAGCACCACCGTTCGTTTAGGGGATGCTTTTTGGTAAAACTTGGAGCGTGAAGCAATGCGCATGGTACCCAAGATCCCAGCTGTCAAGCTTGACACATTTAGGATGCTCAGATCGCCCGCAAGTGCGTTTAGAAAAGTACACGTACGCTAGATGAAAGGTAAAGAAATCCCTTTTAACGGCCAAACAGTGCATTTGCGGACATTAGTTCATTAAGACTTTTTTGTTCAGAATTACCAGAGGATGACGTGGGCGAAGTTTTGTCCACCATTTCTGAATCACCCTGTTTAACTACTTGACACAACGGGAAGAAATCTATTTGAAGCAAGAAAAAGATAACTACTTGACACAACGAGAAGATAAATACTTGCCTCAATGTAAATATAACTACTTGACACAACGAGAAGAAATCTACTTGAAGCAAGAAAAAGTTAACTACTTGACACAACGAAAGATAAATACTTGACTCAATGTAAATATAACTACTTGACACAACGAGAAGAAATCTATTGAAGCAAGAAAAAGTAACTACTTGACACAACGAGAAGATAAATACTTGCCTCAATGTAAATATAACTACTTGACACAACGAGAAGAAATCTATTTGAAGCAAGAAAAAGTTAACTACTTGACACAACGAGAAGATAAATACTTGACTCAATGTAAATATAACTACTTGACACAACGAGAAGAAATCTACTTGAAGCAAGAAAAAGTTAACTACTTGACACAACGAGAGATAAATACTTGCTCAATGTAAATATAACTACTTGACACAACGAGAAGAAATCTATTTGAAGCAAGAAAAAGTTAACTACTTGACACAACGAGAAGATAAATACTTGACTCAATGTAAATATAACTACTTGACACAACGAGAAGAAATCTACTTGAAGCAAGAAAAAGTTAACTACTTGACACAACGAGAAGATAAATACTTGACTCAATGTAAATATAACTACTTGACACAACGAGAAGAAATCTATTTGAAGCAAGAAAAAGATAACTACTTGACACAACGAGAAGATAAATACTTGCCTCAATGTAAATATAACTACTTGACACAACGAGAAGAAATCTACTTGAAGCAAAAAAAAGTTAACTACTTGAACAACGAGAAATAAATACTTGACTCAATGTAAATATAACTACTTGACACAACGAGAAGAAATCTATTTGAAGCAAGAAAAAGTAACTACTTGACACAACGAGAAGATAAATACTTCCTCAATGTAAATATAACTACTTGACACAACGAGAAGAAATCTACTTGAAGCAAGAAAAGTTAACTACTTGACACAACGAGAAGATAAATACTTGACTCAATGTAAATATAACTACTTGACCAACGAGAAGAAATCTATTGAAGCAAGAAAAAGTTAACTACTTGACACAACGAGAAGATAATACTTGCCAATTAAATAAAACTTGACACAACGAGAAGAAATCTATTTGAAGCAAGAAAAATTAATACTTGACCAACGAGAAGATAAATACTTGCCTCAATGTAAAATATAACTACTTGACACAAGAGAAGAAATCTATTTGAAGCAAGAAAAATAACTATTGACACAACGAGAAGATAAAAGCCTCAATGTAAATATAATACTTGACACAACGAGAAGAAATCTACTTGAAGCAAGAAAAAGTTAACTATTGACACAACGAGAAGATAAAAACTTGCTCAATGTAAATATAATATTGACACAACGAGAAGAAATCTATTTGAAGCAAGAAAAAGTTAACTACTTACACAACGAAAGTAAATACTTGACTCAATGTAAATATAACTACTTGACACAACGAGAAGAAATCTACTTGAAGCAAGAAAAAGTTAACTACTTGACACAACGAGAAAATAAATACTTGACACAACGAGAAGATAACTACGAAAAGAGGACGACTTGACAAGCAAACAACTGCACACCCGAACTGAGCCGCACCGATCCTGGTTGACAAGTGGCTGTTCTGCTGAGTAGAGACATTGGTATTTTACAAAAAAAAAACAATTTCTTTTTTTCTGGGAAGTGAGAAGCAAAGGAAACCGGGCAAAAATTCTCCGTCGCAAATCACAATAATCATATCATGTGAGATCGCCTTCGTGGGTTGCGTTTGTGATTTTTCGCGAACTGGTTGTCTTTGCTGAATTTAAATCCATATTTGACTTCATTTGTGCGATTAATTTATAATTCCAATTTATCGTTTGGATTTGGATATTTTTCTAAACACCTTCCTGTTTTCTAAAAACTCGAAGTGATTGAAAACATTTTTAACTGACATGCTTTTTGTTTAGAAGACCGAGCTCCCTCAAAAGATATCCATCTGCTAAGCTCTCTAATCTTTCAATTCTTGCAATGTTAACACATTTTTAAAGGCCAATTATGCATGCTGAAAAATTAGAGATAGATGAACATCGAAATTGCTTCCACTTCTGGACACCACACACCGTGTCAAGATTCGCTATAACACGAAGAATGTCAGCGTGAGTAACATTACGGCATGAAAAGAGCAATTTCGGTTCCTAAAGTGATGATTCCACTTTTATTTTACAACCACGTCACAGTAGTGTTATGTTTTAAGAGCACTATGGTACTTTTCTGTATTGACCGCTTTTCCATGATTTCGTACGTTTGTACTCGCATTTTGTATTTTTTATTCATATTTGCGATTTAAATGCAAATATCATAGCAATTTCAGCCAGACAAGATAACACATAAAAAAGCACACAACGTTAATATTATTTTTTAAACCACATTTCAGAATACAAGATTGGGAAAAATAACGGGGAGAATAAAATACAGAACTGATAGACTCGTAGATTTGGATTAAAATGAAGAACAAAATATAAAGAAAAACAATAATTGTCCCATACCTTGATCAAACGACTTGTGATGATGATATTAAAAGTTAAATTCAAACGAGGAAATGAATATACTCTTTTCTAGTGTATGTAAAAGCATGATTTGCCCAGTTTGCAAGGGCATGTGAATTCTTGGAGAGGGAATTCCACTCCCGAAGTGATCGCGGGAAAAATAAATTATAATGAGCATTGCACTTTATTGTCGGTGGTGTGTATTTGAAAGTTTTCGATCTACTACCAGAGAAATTGCCGGCTCTTATTTCATCAGGAAGAGACATGCGTAACGAACCTTTGAGGATCTTTTTAATGTGAAAAGCCGTCTTTCGGTTCTTCTTTGAGAAACAGTAGAAAGCCCTAGGTGTAGAAAGCTCAAGGAGCATTTCCGATACACTTGAGGTGAATCCATCTTTATTCATGATGAACGAGCTGCACTTCTCTGAACTCTTTCAAGGGCTTATCAAGTATTTTTCAAAAAACAAAATTCACTTGCCGCCCGATTCACAACATTCAAGAGTTTGAAAGTACAAGAGGTAAGGATAGGTTTCTCTAATGATCCTTATGTTGAAGAAAAGTTCAATCTTCAATCAAAGTGAATTAATTTTTTAAGACCCTTCACACAAGAATCAGACGGCTGGATCCAGGCTGAGATCCAATAGAGTTCCAACAAACTGAGAGTCCGTGATGATGTGAGTGGTCAAAAATACCTCTGAAATTGGAAGGAAGCATAGCAGCAAGAGGTCAAGTCTGTTAGATAAACAGACAGATAAACTGACAGACCGTGATGACGTGAATGGTCAAAATACCTACTGAAATTGGAAGGAAGCATAGCAGCAAGAGGTCAAGTCTGTTAGATAAACAGACAGATAAACTGACAGACCGTGATGACGTGAATGTCAAAATACCTCCTGAAATTGGAAAGAAGCACCCCAGCAAGACCTCAAGGCTGGTGGATAAAACAGCTCAAATTGTGAGTAATGCGGATAAACATGCCATGTCCTACTTCATAAGCTATGAAGAATTAAAACGTCTCGTATATTATTATTAACTTTTTTAGATAGTCCACGAAATGCAAGGGTTAGGAATCCCCCACAACAAATCATAAAATGTGGCCAAGATGGGGTCATCACCTCACTGTAGACAAGTTGTGACTGATTCTTGATGGGTCTGTCGAATGTGGGGATTTCACATAAAACACTCCAAGTCCATTAAGTGTTTTTACTCCATTAGGTAAGATGAAGACTCGCAATGCTTTAATTCCCATTGATCGAATGTTTAATATGCGATTTTCTGCGGGTTTTGGCAGATAATTTGATTTATTTGTGACTTGTGATATTCTAATTCTGGGCTTCAATTCATACTTATCCGGAATAAAAATCCCAAATAACGACGACAAAGTTTGTTCAAACATTAAAATGTATTTTTGCGTCAGAATTAATAATTTGCCTTTATACCTTTTGCACAGAATTAACAAATCGTGCTTAATTTGAATCAGAATTGTCAGATTCCAATTAATGTTAAAAGAAAACAAATTACTAAACAAATGTTAGCAGGTTATATTTAATTTTGCGTCACAATAAACAAACTGAATCTAATTTTACACGAAAATTAAGAATATTTAAGTTAGTTGCTAGCGCCAGAATTAACAAGTTCCGTTTTCTTCAAGGTACCTTTTTTTTCTGGAACACGTTTCTAAATAACGCGCAAAACAGGCTTATAATTGGCATTTCGCAGATTCTATCCAATATGTCGATTCCTCGCTGCATTAGAGACGAAGTGCCATGCGTTACTTCGATAATATCCGTTGCCTTTGCGTGTTTTGACTCATTTGCTAAAGCGGAATTCACAATCACTACCTGAAATTAAAAATTAAAATTTGTTCTGCAATCCACTTCTAAATGTCCCATTTCATTGTGCGGCAAATTTATACGGTGTAGCAGGAATTCTGAAACAGTGGAAGGAATACCAATTTAGTGATTTTTATGGAAAACTACCTACTATTGTGTCTTAGCAGGCGCGTTCAACTCGACTCTGCTTGCTCTTCTCGTGCACGCGGCTCTGCTGAATTCTGTCTCTCCCAATCCGTCCTTCTCATGGACGCAGAGAGTGCGATGGATCCAGACGGCAGAATGGATCCAGACTGCATGGAGAATGACAAATAGGCAACTAAAATTGGTCGCAATTTTTGAAGTTTTTATCCAAAATGCATGACATTTGCTAGGAAGACTGCCATAAGGCCCAAACTCTGCCCTTTGCTACATGGACTTTCGCTTATTTCAGCCTTTGGTTGCGTTTGAAAAAGGGCTGCTGCTGCGGAGCCAGGCTGAATTTCCTCTTTCTGCCCGCCAGGAGAAAACCCAGCAGAGAGGCCGAGGTACCAGGCTGCTGCGCTAACTTTCTGAAAATGACTCAAGCAACTCGATTTTAAGAGAAATTGTGATGTGTTTTACGGACTCAGTGTTGTAACTTCAAGGCGCTTTTCCACTATAAATAGCGCAAAATAACTTGCAAAACGAAACGATATTTCAGTTGCAGCTGAAGAATACCCGTACGTAGTTGTTTCGAAGGTGTGTATCTCTCTTTCGATTTTGTAACCAAACAAAATCGCGTCGAAAACAAGATTAAAAGGTTTGCTTCCAGGGAAGCCATGGTTTTGTCTTTTGCAGTGTAGTGACTTTAGAAGTGATTTCCAGCACATGTAAAAACTGCATCACCAGAAAGTTTGGCAAAATTATCAAATTAAAAGTGCCATGTGTGGAAGATATGGAGATAAGTGGTGATGAGTAACGGTCAGCAATTTCCGATGATGATTGGGTTTCTTCAATATCTGTTGGATGTTTTCAAGCAAAAACGTATGTCATCCGAACTGCAGTTTCTGTTCTGTCTGTTCTTTGCACCCAAACCATCACATGACAGAGTTCTGAGAGAGAAGCTTTGGGGATTCAAAATTCCTGGGAAGTAGCAGAAACTATAGAGAACGCCTGTTGAGAAATATCAAAAAATTATTGCAATGCATTCAAGGATAACAAAAACACACACGTGTGCTGCGAAAGTTTTCTACATTCACATGAAGCGCAGTGGGCACTAACACGAGGTAACGACTTGCGGATTAGGCTTTTCAGTTTTTGCATATGGGGAATCCTTGTAAAAAGGTCAGAACCTTGGCCGAAGGATAGGGGTAACCTACCCTCTTGAGCATATCTCAGGTTGCAGTTTTATAAGTGACATACGTGAACGGCCGTATAGGCACCTCATTTCCACTCACACCCATCAGCGCTTCAACATAGCAGTCAATTTAGCTGATGGATGAACGCTTCCCAGCAATGAAAAAGGAATAGCGTTGTGAATAGAAATTAAAGTATCAGAACACTAATCTACTATACCCATCGAATTGGTTGCTGTTTTGAAGCTGAGTGTGAATGCAAAGGGAAAGTCTGGCTGATGGTGAAGGTACAATCAGGTGCAGAATTTCGGAAGCTTTGATTCAAATCACAAAGCGAATTGACGTTGCCATGGAAACCGTTTAATTTGTTTGGCGACTGACGGATGATGTGAAAAGATGCCAGAAGAAAACCGAAATGAGCTGTCGAATTGCTTCCACATTTTCAAGAGTTGCGACCATTTTCCGTGATCGTCTTTTTATTTTTTCCAATGATGAAGAAGGCAGTGAAGGACATAAGTAGATTGGAAAGGCAGTGTAAAATATAATTGCATAGAATAAAATGTTTACATTTTTAAACCGATGGAACAGCAAAAACCAATCAGAGATTTCATGAATAACAGAAAGATCTCAATTTGGTTAAATTTTTGATCATTGTTCCGAGTTAATATCTTGCAAAGCGCAAAGTCTATATAAAACTGTACAATCGTATAGAATAAAATTTTCACATTTCTTCACGGATCGCAGAGAAAAATGAATCAGCTCTTCGTTTCCGTAAATGATAGAAAAATTCCAAATTTGGGCTAAATCCATCGCAAATTTTTTGAGTTATCGATTTGCAACGAAAATCGACTATTAAAACAGGGCTTGTGTTTTCAGTTTCTGGGTAAAAATAACATTTTGTCTTATCAGACGACGCATTCGCGTCTGCAAAAGACAAAACAATAACAGGGATTGCAGTGATTTTAAAGGCGGATGCTCGTTTCGATGAGTAACAGGAAGCAGCAACTGGTTTACTGACGTCATTCAAAGAAAGCATTCCTTCTCTTTATTAAAGTTCGTTTCTATTGCCTCTCTTCAACTGCTTTATTTCGAAAGGACATTTCTCGGCGCCAGTCCAGACGAGCCGCAGTTTTTGTCAAGCAGCAGTTTTCAATAACAAGTCATTCTTCGCTGCTGTACAGTAATGGAGTTTCCATTGACACAGTCCAGACGAGCCGCAGTTTTGTCAAGCAGCAGTTTTCAATAACAAGTCATTCTTCGCTGCTGTACAGTAATGGACTTTCCATTGACACAGTCCAGACGCGCCGCAGTTTTGTCAAGCAACAGTTTTCAATAACAAGTCATTCTTCGCTGCTGTATACAGTAATGGAGTTTCCATTGACACAGTCCAGACGAGCCGCAGTTTTGTCAAGCAGCAGATTTCAATAACAAGTCATTCTTCGCTGCTGTATACAGTAACGGAGTTTCCATTGACACAGTCCAGACGAGCCGCAGTTTTGTCAAGCAGCAGATTTCAATAACAAGTCATTCTTCGCTGCTGTATACAGTAACGGAGTTTCAATTGACACAGTCCAGACGAGCCGCAGTTTTGTCAAGCAGCAGATTTCAATAACAAGTCATTCTTCGCTGCTGTACAGTAATGGAGTTTCCATTGACACAGTCCAGACGAGCCGCAGTTTTGTCAAGCAGCAGATTTCAATAACAAGTCATTCTTCGCTGCTGTATACAGTAACGGAGTTTCAATTGACACAGTCCAGACGAGCCGCAGTTTGTCAAGCAGCAGATTTCAATAACAAGTCATTCTTCGCTGCTGTATACAGTAACGGAGTTTCAATTGACACAGTCCAGACGAGCCGCAGTTTTGTCAAGCAGCAGATTTCAATAACAAGTCATTCTTCGCTGCTGTATACAGTAACGGAGTTTCAATTGACTCAGTGATTACACAGATTCAATAGCGATACTTGACGTGTACTTTACCATTTTTGAAGAGCGCAGTTGACTCAAAATTAGAAATTATTTCAGATGGAACTTCTTCGTGATTCTAAAAAACGGAGGGTCGAAGAAAATTGACTCATCCCATGCGTATAAGAAGAAAAAAGATAACATCATAATTATCCAATGCATGCAGGCGTCAAATGGTTGCATCAATATGTGATTTAACTGAGAAAATTTAAAAAAAAAGCGGAGTCAGAATAACGTCAGTATTCATCACTGCAAATCATCGCAAGCTTTAACTCAATAGCCCTTTGGATATTTATTTTTAATATTCGTAACTGAAGTCTATCCATTGAAGTGGGCATTGCTTTGAACATATGAGATCAATTAAGAATGATGCCGTAAGAGTAGTGTTGTCTCCAAAGTTCAGTAGCAGGTTTTTCTCCTAAGTTCACGAGCTGTGTCAAAATTGAGGTTAGCTTCGGATCAGTGGTGTTTGAGGTGATTGTGATGCCTTATACAGATTTACCAACAACATTTTTTTCTTTCAAAAAAGTAAAAAACTCGGTGTTTGCAGGACTATTGTTGTGTCCACATCATTTCCCTAAAACAAATTTTATTACAGGTATCTTCCTTTTGCAGTTTCGATGATTTGGAAAAATTATATGCAAACCTTTTGGTCAGGGTAAAGGAGGCGAAAAAAGTCACTTGAGCGGGGCGGTACATGAGTGTACCAGATGGTCTAGTCGTTTTACTACAGCTGCACCATCTCGTGAGTCGATTGTGGTAGTAGAAGTTCAGTTGAGCCATCTGTGTGCCAGCTCAATTACTGCTGTGATGAAATCGATGGCCATACGCTTTCTGCAAAATTGAAATTGCTGCCATCCCTGGCTTTCAATTAGAAGTTTGCCCTTTTATTGAATTACCCCATTCTTGCTACATATAGACATCCCGCCCTCCTGCATTTCGACAAACAATAATATTTTTAAAATTCTCGAGCAACGTAATAGAAATGGTATGTTTTTGTGGGCCTTCCAACTTATGGTTTTACTCTTTATGCCACAAGATCATCTAAAAAACAAAAGTATGAATCGATTCCTGAAATCCACATTCACAAAAGATGGAATAAGATACGCTAATCTCAGAATTCATGTGTTTAAGATCGTTATCGTTAAGGATTGAAAAATCTTTGCGGTTACCTCAAATATTAATGAAGCAATGATTATTGATCCAGAAATAACCGCCTTCATTGTTGTGAATTCGACAACACCGAAACGATCTCTCCAGAAAGTTCCGATTCGGAGTATTATCACTCTTTCACCAATGAGCAACAAAATTATATTGGTCGTATGAAAAATTCCGATTCAGAATATCTCCGCGATTTGTCCAGTGAGCAATAAAAAATATTCGCCGTTTGCAGATGCGCCCGGAACTGGAAGTGAAATGGGTTTAAATGGCGTTCTGTGTGCCTTATTCCAAAACTGCCAGACTCTCAAATGTTAAATCTGAGCCTATTCCAAGCTCCTATAAGCAATCCCTTTTGTATATGCGTCACAACTCAATTTCCATCAAAAACAGAACATATCCACATACAGAGTGGAATATTCCGGCATTCACAGCTGGGCCATCATTTCGTCATCCACAGCCTGCTGTCGTTTGAAAAAACGATCACAAGCATCGAACGAGCATCATGCACTGTGCAAAAAATCGACGTGAAAAAACCGCATTTGCCTTGACTGTGTTCCCTTTCCGTGGCTTCAACGCATGACCGGGCAACTCAATTGCCTGTCCTCGCTATCATTCCAAAACATGAGGAAGGAATCAAAGCATAGGTCCTGTTTTACCACCTTGAAAGCAAATAAACTCGCCATAATTCCAATATAAAAAGACGAAGGAATCAATACATGGGTCCTGTTTTTACAATCTTGAAAGCAAATAAACTCGCTATCATTCCAAAACA
>JASGXE010017464.1:0-16493 GCA_030068105.1 Sinentomon sp. SZTP_YWyxl
CATGAGTTTCATCGCAGCTCAGTCGTTGTTTCATGAGTTTCATCGAGGAGCAGCAAAACATGTGCCATTTACGGGGGCCGGAAGAAGCAAAGTACAGCCGTCACCTGAAAAAACAAAAAATATCTTTTCATTTCTGGAGTCTGTAAAATACAGAAACGTTTACAGTGCGCAAAATCTGACACCCCACATGAGCAGAAAGACAGAAAAGGTCTTGAAGGCATCACGAAAATGGTGAGAAATGCATGTATGAAGAAAGAAATTCCGTCAATCCTGGACGTTCGTCACTTTTTTCCGCACCCAGTTCGAAAACGCGTTTCTCTCACAAAGCCTGTGGCCAGTGCGCTGGGGGCTCTGCAACAAAAGAAACACGCAGTTGGAATGTCGTGGAAAGGGTGATAAATTACCAATTGGATCTGTGGACTGTCAAGTTTTATTGCCTCGTCTTCATTTTGACAAATTTTTAGAATGAGCACACGTTTATGGCAAAAATAGTGTGAAATCGGCACTCCCTGACAATGTACAGGTTACCGGAAAAGTCCCGGCCACCTGAAAGTCTCACCAGTTCGAGGCCACAATATGCTACAAATTCATTGACCTTTCAAAAGTCTTCACATGCGTTCCCGTGAAATTCTTCGGCGAAAAGCACCAGCCTGCCAACTTTCTGAACCCACACTCCACTGGTTCAACATCTTGCACAGTGCACAGTCAGGTATCAACTTGTCACCAGCGGCTGATTTGCCTCAGAATGCCTTCAAACGCGCATTTTGCGTGCACGGAATGACGTCAAATTTTTTATGACTAAAAATTCCGACGAATCTAGTCCAACACGAAGTAGGGGCAGGAAATGGATTTAGGTCAGGGACGGGAAAAGGCCGGTTAGGTTTTACGTCAAGTCAAGTTTGATGTGTCTCCGCGACTTATATCACACAGGACCTGTTACACCCTCACACAACCAGACGTTGTTTCTGCCACCCCGGCTACCCGCGAGTTTGCTGAATGTCACCGGAAGCAAGTGGGAGCATCTTTGCCATTGCATTGCACCAGAGATACCGATTTGATGCATTACTACCCAACACAGGTTTTCCATCTTGTCGTGGACTTTTGGGGTATCCTGTGTAAACTGAATGAACTCTATCCAATGGATAATAAATAATCACAATTATTCCAAAAAATAAAAAACCACCAGAAATGAATTGGTGGCAGTGGATGTTTCCTGCTGTTCGCATCACCGGACCTTTTCAGAGCCAGAGCTGTCGAAGTTTCTTGAACTGGAGTTTTGGTCTTCTTTCCAGAGAAGGGGGAATGTGGACTGACCCACTTTTCCACCATTGGATGAAAAGGAACTGGCGTTCTCCCCTCCGGGTCCCAGCAGGGTTCCGTGCAATGTGCATTCATGGAAGCCAATACGGGGACATGTGATGTTGTGGGGCAAAAGAACGGAAACACATCGGTCATCGGAGGTTTCCTTGCGTCGATGCTTGAATTTGCAGTTTGCAGATGTTTTGTTCAGTTTGCACTGGAGACCAACTTGGCAACGTGTTCTGTCGTTTCCGTTCAAATTGTTCGGTCAGCGTGACAAAAACTAAGGGTCGGGATGCCTTGGTCCGAAAATCTTTTGATCGAATCGGCCCTAATTTCGCAAAATCTTCACCAAATCCAAGTTGAACTGACCAAACCTCTACACCGTCAAAATCTAACTTATTCTAACCTGTTCTAACCAAATTCGAAGCCATTCGGACTTCAATATTTCGGACCAGGCATGCTCCCCCAAAAATAAAATTGCGCGATTCCTTCCTTTTTGGACAAACCAAATTCCCAGTCGCGGTCGGGATCTTCGGACAAAATCTGACACTGCGCGATCACATGGTGCGTTTTTGTGATCAGGAAATTGAAACCCTTTCCATTTTGATGTGCTGTGTCTGGTTTCATTTGCCACGTGAGAAAGACATGCCTTGGGGAGGGAGAAGGCCATTTTTACATGTACCTGTTCGCACGCAGATAATCGGATTGATCACGTCACGAAATCGTGTTTTTCAGGCGGCTGAAGTTCGATTCAATCAGTATATCAATTCGTGCGCGGACTCTGGTTGTTCGTGAGGCGATACCAAGGTGATCTGAACATTACCCAACCGCCAACAAGCGCAACGAAATTGCGTCTTCATATCATCAATTTTTCTGGCACCGATAGCCCAACAGGTGACAGAACTTTGCCAAGAAAAAAAAGTTCTCAAAGTTCAGTGCGGGGCCTTTTTCACATCCTTCTTCAATTGACACCAATGGTTAAGTCATTTATACGGGGGGACACAATTGCACGGCAACAGGGAAATATTTTCAGAAAAAAGTTGTACCCTTAGCCGTGCAATTGTGTCCCCCCTTTGGCACCATCAGCACAAGGCACAGGGTGTACCTTATTTCTCTGGAGTCGGTTGGGACCAGTTTGGTCGTTAGGTTAGGTTAGGTTAGGTTAGGTTAGGTTAGGTTAGGTTAGGCTAGGTTAGGTTAGGTAAGGTCAGGTTAGGTTGGGTTATGTTAGGTCAGGTTAGGGTTCTCTGTGCAGTGTACCTTCACGTGAAACAACCTGGACCAATCCAATCTGACCTAACCTGATCTGATCTCCCTGCGCGATCTCTTATTAAGCGACTAAACCCCATGATTTGCTCAGCCCGCAATTGCAGATAGAGAAAAAGAAAAAATAATGCAAGCAGCAACGAAAATGCAAAAGAAAACCGTTTGAGGAGAACACAATTGCACGACAAGGTACCGTCTGCAGAAGCCAAAGGGGGGACACAATTGCACGGCAAGAACAGCTTTTTTGTGAAAATGTTTCCCTGTGACCGTGCAATAGTGTCCCCCCTTATAAATGACATAACCCGACACCAATATCGTCAAATTATAGGTACTTCTCTCTTCACCTTGCTCTTCGTCGTGGTTTTTGATTGCGCTACCTGATTTCAATTTGTGCCATTCACTGAGCATGGTTGCTGAGCAATTTCCACATCTGCAACTGATTTATTTGGAGATTGAATCAAGTCGGGGGACCAATGGCAAATCAAGAACGAGAGGGTAAGTATGTTTGTGTCAGTGGAGTCCAAAGACCTCTGTAGATATAGGTCTAATATACTTAAATTCTATGGTGAAGTCTGAGGTAAATGTGTTTTGGTCTTATGATCTGCACGGGTATTCTCCCTGTTGATGGCACACGCCTGGGCTGTCCCTTGTTCTGTTAGGTTATGTTGGCTTTGCTTCTCCTATTCATTTTTTGCATAATTATTATGCAAATATGCATAGATTGTCCATGAATTGGTTATTTTTCTCAAAACTTGTTTCAAGATTGCGATTGCACATTCACATCCTATGATATATCATATTTGTCCGACCCTCGTGGCGCAGTGGTCATAGCGCTCGGACTCGCAATCTGAAGGTTGCGGGTTCGATTCCCAGTTGGTACACGAGATTTGCCGTGGCACAAATTTTGTGTGCATCCTCCCTCGGCGAGGTACGTTGAATAAGGTCGGAAAGACAGATTAGTGGTCAGTCTGTTAGTCCTTCGGATGGGACTTAAGAAGGAGGTCCCGTGTGCAGCATCACACTGTGCACGTTGTTCGTGTAGAACACCAAAGAATTTATGAAATCAGCCGAAACTTCTCAGCATTGCACTTGCAGCATTTCATTGCCTAAACTTTTCAGCATTTTTCGGACTGGCAAATGTTTGGAAGGCTCCGTCATTAAGAATTTTTACAAATGGAATTTCTGGAAATTGACAGATTTGCCTGCGGTTTGGCTATAGATTTGAGCTATAACTAAACTTTTCCGATCAAGCATAACCAAACCAAATCTAACCTGACCTTACCTAGAATACAATTGCACGACACCGTGCAAAGGCACTCCATGCCGTCGACTGGCACCAAAGGGGGACACAATCGCACGGCTCAGAGAACGGCTGTCTTCTGAAAATGTTTCGCTGAGATCGTGCGATTGGGTCCCCCTTGTTTGACCCGAAAGGCTTTGCAGAAAAACCGAAGGTTACGCCCAAATGAACCAAAAATATCATCAACTTTTTGGCGGAACTGTCCTCGAAATTCCCAGCTCGCCAGGGGGTCGGGAAGGAAAGTCCATGCGCCCGAACGTTTCCCATGCCGCGCACTGCAAAAATGCCCTCCAAAAGAAGAGAGCCCAGTTTTCTTTCCCCCATTGGAAGTTAGATTTGGCCCAAAGACAAAATGGGAGGCCAAAAAGTTGAAGGAAGGTCCGACTGGTGAGATGGTCATGCTATTGGAACGTCATGCAGACAATGAAGCTTCGTCCAGCTGATAAGACACAAATTACCTACTCGTTTCAATACAAGTGGTGTCGCATCGATAGATGTTGGATTCATCATGCCATTTCTGCTCGCAGATCGTAATTTTCTGTCGACCACCGACTCCGGTTGATCGTCCGTATTCGCATCTTCAAACGCCCGAGTTCAGAATTTGGTGAGCACCCCGGCATATAAGTGCACTTTAGCTGCACCCTGCACGAAAACAGTCATCAGAACATGAGAACACCAAAACCGGAACAGGGACAATAATAAATTTGTCATTCCTTCTGCAAGCATCCCGTCTGCAACTTTCCTTTTTCCTTCTTTCCCTTTTGTTCAAAGAAGGTTCGGGCGTATGCTGCACACAAAAATAAAAGAATCTCATCTCAGAGTTATTTTCAAACAACGATACCGCATATCACCCTCGCTGCCACGTACCTTGCTACATCAGTTCGTTGCTGCCGTGTCCCCAGTATCAAAAGCACACAACGACCAATCTTTTAAAAACATAAAAACGCAAGAAAATCTGCCCAGTTCCGAGTCTTCTTTATTCCCGGTCTACCTCAGTCCTCGTCTTTCCAAATACCAGTCTATGCAGTTCCTGCGTTGTTTAAATCGCTGTCTGGGCAGATCCTGGTCTTCCCAGTTCCTTTTCTATTTCATTCCGAGTCTTCGCAGGTCCAAATCTGCTGCATTCCTCGTCTTCCCACGTCCTTGTCTATCCAATTCCGAGTCTACCTTATTCCTCATCTGCGCTTTTCCGCGTACGCCCCATTCCTTGTCTGCCCACTTCCGAGTCTGCCCAATTCCTAATATATCCTATTCCTTGTATATCTTATTCCAAGTCTACGCAGTTCTACCGACCCGATAAACATGTGCTTGTGCAACGCGGGACTTTTGGGACATATGGCCTATGCAGACTTTTTTTTATTGAAAACATGAAGAACTTTCCACAACTCGACTGAATTCGATGTTTTCGAAGCGTGATTGATGCCTTCACCATAAGTTGCTTCGCCTTCAAACGAACAATGCCGATTGATTCTTCATGGTGTGATAGTTCGTATATCAGTTTTTTGCATTGCAATCTTCTTTCATTTTTGGATGTTTTCTATAGCGCACGGGTGACTTGAATTGCCTCTTCATGTTCATGGACTTCCAGACCCCTATTTGAGAACCTGCTTTACGAGTATTCTTGTTGTCAGCAATGTACAACCATCGATTTGATACCTTAATCCATCATGATCATCTAAAAGAGACAGTGTTATCTTGCATTCTCTTTTCGTTTTCTTATGATACTGGCCTGACCGATTCAGTTTCTTTTACTGCTCGAAATGATAAAGGGCAGATAGAAAACTGATTTCTTTCCAAAGAGAAAATTTCTTTTTATGTATTCATTCGATTTTTACTCTTGGTTTAACCCAATTCTCCGCTCAGTTGTCCTTCGATTCTCTCTTTCAGGATCAGAAGTACGGATGGTTTTTATCTGATTTCATCGTACCATGATTCTACCAAACTGGAAGATGCTAATTGGCTGAAACTTTCCAGAGTTTTTGTACATCCAGAGTAAGCTGCAGCAACCGCATCACTGCATTATGCTTTGATTTTAGCGTTTGAAACCAAAGAACATCATGCAGAAAATTGCGTCTTGGAACCCTGTCCAATAACTCTAGTTTAATTCATTTTATTCCGTGTTTTTTTTTTATTATTCATATAATACTCTCAAAAAGGTTATGGTGAGAGAAAACCAGATGAACACGACAATGGAAAAAAAATCGTGCAGAAAATCCGCTGCAACGGTGTCAGAAGACATGTGGGTAGAGGTTGTTCCGGAAAAACACTGCCTAATTTTCAGGAGATATTCCGCATGGCAACACAAATTGTTACACCTCCATAAGCCTCGACTGCTTACTGAGTGTTACAGATGGAGTTTCGGCGTCATCGGCGATGGCTGCGGGAATTTCGGCGGCTTCGGCGAATGGAAAACTAGCCACCGGAGCCGCAGAAACACGGAAACCGCCGAAGCCGTAGAAACTCCCGCTGCCATCGCCGAAGACGTGCCGAAACGTTCCGTAACGCCATCATGAGAAACACGCCGAAGCTGCCGAAAACCCCGGTTGCCCCATACCGAAGCCGCCGAAATCGCGAATCAATTAATATTGCCTTTATTGTACCATTTACTGCATGGTAGCATTTACTACATATTGTAGCATTTACTGCAATCACTGCATATTCCTTTTATTGTATAGCCGATGGTAATTTTTGCTTTCATAAAAGTGGAAAGTGATGTGTCCCGCCATCCTGAACAATGATAACGTCAATGTGTTAAAGGACACTATATTTTCCATCGTCGCAAAGGTTATCCTCGTTATCACAAAGGTTTCTGCCGTGAATGGAACCCTGGATTCAGCGTTCCCATCTCGTATAGTGATGAAAATAGCTTTAGTTTCAGTTGCATTGATTTACATGCCTCAGATCCAATACCACACGTGCATGGAGACCAGGTGAAATACGACTGCAGGACGATTAGGTCATCTGGGGAAGAGACCACCTTGTCATTTTCCCGTCCGTTTTTTCCCGTGACATTTTTTCTCGAAACATTTTCCCGTGTCATGTTTTCCCAGTATCTTTTTTCCCGTATCATATTTTCCCAAAGTTTCATTTTCCCCTATCTTTTTTTCCGTAAGTTTTTCGCAGTAACTTTATTTCCCGTTACAATTTTCCCATTGCATTCCGTACGATACCTCCGTGTAGTTGGCAAGCCTTTATTTGGTTTACAAAATAACAAAACAAAATAGCAAAAAGGGCATGCCTCAGGCAAAAAGGCAGTCGACCCGCCCGCGCTGGATCACTGCCCCCGACTTTGGACTACGGTTCCAAGTCTGACAAATGATCACTCTGAAATTATGTCCTTGTTATTTTGGTCTGTTCTACCACTCTTCTTTGCTTTTATGGCGTGGCGACATCGTTTCTCTGGCAAAAGTTATAACACAAAGACAGAAGCGAACGACATTGCTATATTGAAGTTTGAAGAGTCCGTCGACTTCATGAGCAGTTCAAAGCTACTTCCAATCTGTTTACCATCCAGCAAAGAAGAATACAGCTCCAAGACGCAAGGAACAGTTGCTGGATGGGGCACCACTGCATATCAGGTGAGCTAATAAACAAAAGCTACCAGGGTGCAAACAACTCATAACGGGCTTTCAAAAGAGTCTAGCCCAATTTTGTTGACGAAATGCTATGCAAGGAGGGCGAGGCTTATGAAGAGCAAAAACTCTGTTGGCCCCCGCAACATGGAAAATCATAAATAAAATGACCAAAGTTCTTGTGCTCGGCTACTTTGTCAAGACCGGGAAGGCTTCCAATGGAAAGGAACAGCGTCAACTTTGAATTGTGCTAAACTGTGCTTTGAAACGTGCCAGCATGGAAAATAATCACCAAGTACAAAACGTCAAACGGGAAGGTACAACTCGGGAAATTTTGTATTTTAAGAACTGTATTGGAATGAAATTTCGCAGCCACAGTTTTCTTGGGTGTCGATCACCTCCGGCAGATCTGACGCCCAAAGTTTCACAGTCCGCAGTTGGACCCCTTTCTCAAATCAAAAGCTGCAACACTCGCATTCAATGACGTCAAGGGCATTGCATAAGCGTGGAATTTTGCAGGCGCAATTTTCCAGGGAGTCGGATCACCTCCGCCAGATATTTCGTCTAAACGTTTCACAGTCCGCAGTTGGACCCCTTTCCCAAATCAAAAGCTGCAACACTCGCATTCAATGACATCATGTGTATTGCATAAGCGTGGAATTTTGCAGGCGCAATTTTCCGGAGAGTCAGATCACCTCCGCCAGACATTTAGTCTAAAGTTTCGCAGTCCGCAGTTGGACTCCTTTCCCAAATCAAAAACTGCAACACTCGCATTCAAAGGCGCCAAGATTGGGCTTGGCGGTTGCACAAAGCAGTGCTATAAAGTGCGTTCATTTTCAGAATGGTCCGCGCCAAAACTCGCAGAAAAACGAATGGGAGCGGGGGCACGACAGTGGTGTCCAAATTGTACAACATTTTTGCCTGAATATCCGAGTTGTTTCATTTAAGCACGACTGGAGAACTGAAATTCCCGAAAGCGCCGGTGTTCAGTGGCAGAGCGTTGGACTTTCGATCACAAGATCGTGGGTTCGAATCTCGCCATGGGCAAAATTTTTTAATTTACATTTGGCACATGTTTGCTTAGACAAAACATATCACAGATGGAAAAGCAACCTAAACATGATTTTGAAATTTTCCAGACATGAATACGTGTGCCTGTGTTCCAGTTGTTGGCAACAACAGCAGATGTGGCCACACACCATTGCAGGACGGTGCCAATAATTGCAAAGGGAGGTCCAGCGAAGTTTCGGTTCAGAATTGCACACTAGAAGTGCATACTTTAAATGCAGGAGCGGAACGACCAGCAAACCAGACAGATCGTGGTCACATAAAATTGAAAAAACTCCGAAAAATAGAATAATCAAAAGATTGAGAGGCGAAAACCGACAGACTTTCGAAAATTGAGGCCCCCAGCTCAAAATCTCCGATTCACGATATTTGCACAAATTTGTACATCCCTGTCTTCAAAAAGGGCGCGGACCGTTCTGAAAATGAACAGACTTCAGGCATATGGCATTTGCCAGATCAGAGGATGTGGTAAGCGTTTTTACAACAGAAGAACGTCTTCCATGTCCTGTCTTTATTTGACCTGTAATTCGTTTAGGCTGCAAGGAGGTTTTTATCTGGCCTTTGGGCGGGTTTTTCCTTTCCTCCACCAGGTGGAGGAAGCACAAATGATGGTTAAAAGATAAAAAAGGCGTCATGGGTAGTGAATAAGCACTAAATTTGCAGGTTCAAACCTCTCTGTGAAATCAAAAGTCTGATAAAAATTAAAAGTGGAGATATCAGACATATAAGCGGTTGTGAATCGCACCATTTGAAACTTCACTACGTTAACCTCCTTCATATGTTATCGTGTTTTCCATTTTCTACTGTTTGTGTCTGTCCAACCGTAATAACACATGTCACCGCTTTCAAAACATCAACAGCTATAGCAAAACCACGCTAATGAAATCGAACTGCTTAAATCGATTTGACCAGCGGTAACACTGTCCTGAAAGAGGGCTTGCAGCTAAATTGTGAAAACTGTGCAGTTTCGTCTTCACTAAACTGAATCGGTGAACTGAATTAGATCTCTTATTTCTCTAAACCTTTGCGCAGGGATCATCATCAAAGAAGTTATTGAAGGCGTCTTTGGACGTTCTACCGAATGCTGAATGTCAGGATAAGTTCAGGAGGTTTGGAGCCAATATTCTAGCTACACACCTCTGTGCCTACACTCCTAAGAAGGACACATGCCAGGTAAAACGTCAAAATTTCAATAAAAGCACTTTTATACAATGTCTTTATAATGTTTATTTCTAGACTGGGAACGATAGCACCAGTGGTAGATTGCACCAGAGCACAAATGCGAATGCCCACATCTCGAATACGAGATTGACGGAAAGAAAATCTTCCCAACAACAACACGGTTTCTTGACAAGACTACATCTAAAGGTTGTTCCTAAAAACACAGATATATTTTCAGGAGATATTCCTCAAGGCAAAACAAATCAAAATTTTGAAAAAATTGCTCCGACTCCCTATTTTGATATGGGCGCCGATAAGCCCTCCGAAATGGCCCATTTCGGGGAACAAGGGGCGAATTTTCAAAATCGACACAGAGCAACAAAATTTTCAGAGTTAATTCAATATGGTTGACAATGGTTGACATGGTTCAATATGGTTCAAAATAAATAAAGACGCACTAAATTCTCTCCGACCCTCCAGTTTGTTGTTCAAAATGTTTTAAATGTTTGTATGTGGTATCGTAATAGGTGTTAAATGCTTGTGTATGAGTAATTGGTCTTATGTTTGTGTACGATTATTGGTTTTAAATATATCTGTTTTAAATGTTTGCGAGTGGATGATAGGTTCAAATGTTTGTGGGTATGAAATGTAATAGGATTACATATTTGCATGCATAGAAAGGTTTTAAATGTTTGTATGTGGAATAAACGTTTCTAAGTGTTATTACAATATGTGGAAAGAGGTTTTCTCCTGAAAACATCAATCCGCTTTTTCGACGTGAAAATAAAAAAAAATTAAAATCATATATTTTAAAAAAACGCAGAACTAAAATAATTTTAAACAATGCAAACACAAATCAAAAAACCAATTGGGAAATTTAAATTTATTTATGATAAAAAATATTATTTTTTAATTTATTTTAACTTCATGTCAATTCCTCAACAGGGTGACATACTGTGTGTGTGATGAAACTCAGATTTAACTGCATTTCTTGCAAAGTCCTTCGGCTTGTTGAGTCCTATAATATCCTAACTTGTTGAGTCCTATTTGCGTATGGTCGAAGAAATTGGAGTCGCGGTTGGAGTTAGGAGATTGGAGGAGTCTTAGAGTCTTAATGAAACCTGATTGTTTTTATTTCCGTGAGTTTATTTGCAAAATACTCGTAAGTTAAGGCATTATTGTTTTGTTTCTACAGGGTGATAGCGGTGGTCCGTTCATGGTAAGATCACATTCAGGAACTCAGCATCTGGCAGGGGTGACCTCGTTTGGAATTGGATGCGCCATGGGCTATCCAGGTTGGTTTGTCTCGTTATTCCTACTCACCCGCTCACAATCGCTGCATCCTCAATGCTATTAGGGTATTGTTAATCTTTTCCCCTTTTACTTCCCAATTGTCCACCACCCTCTCTCTTAAACCCCTCGTTTTTGCCTCCCGTTATGCGAACACCTGCCCTGTTTCTAGACCTCTCCCTTTCTTACCCACTCATTGACTGGAACATGAAGGCCAACCTTTAAGGACATGTGCTTCTCTTTTCTGATGAAAGTGTCCGGTTGAAGGAGATTTTTTTCATTTTCAAGCACTGAACAATGAATTCAAAATCGCATGTGCGCCACCGAACGCATTCACGCTTGAAATGCGTTTTGCAGCACAAACTTGATAAATAATTGCGAATTCAATTGTCACTGTATAAAAAGTTCAAAAAAATTCCTGTGGTCCGACCCGGATCTCAAACAAAAGGTAAGTGAAATATCAAATTTGTCAGTTGGCCTGTTTTCGGGCTTCGTCCTTATGGACTTTTTCAATTCAATGCATGGTGTTTTTAGTGAGTATGCACGTTCACCCGGTTATCCTCCGACAGGTTTATACGTTCAAAATCGCAGTGTTTTAGCACACTTTTGGCGCCCGCCATTAAAATAGCCTGAATTATGTTGCGGATGACTTTGTGATTTTTACAAAATCGTGCAGGCTTTTAACGTGACCCGATGGTCAGTATTCTGTGTCTTTTATTTCTGCAGCCCTTCATGTTGAGGGCAAGAAAGGTTGCGTCTGAAATGTGAGAGGCTTTTGGAATTCAGAGTTGCGATTTTGGCATTCACTTTTAACGCAAATTTGGCAGTTTCGCCAAATTTGTGTTAAAAGTGGCGAAACCACGGAATTGAAACTCCATGCTCTTTTCATGATTTTGCCATGACAATTCCATGGAACCAAAATATTTTCGGCAAATCCATGCTTTTTCAATGACAAGCATGAAAAATCCATATGTAAAAACCTCGATTTTTCCGAAAGGGAAACAATGATTACACTCGTGCATGTCTAACCTGTTTTAACCGCTTCATTAGACAATCTCTCCGCAACATTTATTCCTTATCAGGTGTCTATACAAGAGTCAGCAAGTATTTAAAGTGGATTTTCTCAACGACATCTGACGGTATCTTCTGTCAAGGATTTTATCCCGGATATTGACCAGATAAGACATAAGTTAGCGAGGTTGAGTAGCTACAAGTCGAACTCGAGATTTCGAATCAGCAATTATCTTCAAACATCTGCTTTTCGTCTCTCCCATCATGACATGTTCGGTTTGTTCTGCAACGCATGCAGTTTTTCATCTGACAAAATGAGCTTTTTGTTTTTTTTTTTTTTTTTTATTATTTTATTTTCGATGTCAAAAAGGAATTACATTGAGGAATAACAAATTATAACAGCGAACACTTCAAAAACTATAGACCGACACAACTCTTCGGCTTCAAAATCGTAACGGACATCAACAGAAAAAGAGGGAGTACCTATATGGGTGGCCAACGCCACATCGGAGGGTGATTTCGGTATACAGTAGGAGCTGTATGGTTGAATGATGAGGATCGAGGGGTTAGTAGAGCGAAAGGTAATGCACCGAATCTGATGAAAAAGGCTGCGAGACGCGTGCCATTTGGCAGTTCAGGTCTATTATGGTAATACAGCGATTTAGTAAAAAAGATTCCTGCCATACCGAGCAGCAATATAACTCATATAGGTGTGCCAGATGATTTCTTCTCCATAAGGCAATCAAGGAATCTTGCAGGAATGTTGAATTTTTTAAATCAGTCAATCATGGTCAGTGAACCCGGAGACAATGGAACACTCAAATTCTCCAACCCCGGTGGTTCAACTTCAGTTGGCCAGGCCTTTTCAAGTGATAGACTGCAAAGTCGAAGAAAAATCAAAACTACAACTCAACACGTTCGTGTTGCTTATGCCAAAACTTGGGTCAGGATTTGGTTAGAAGGCCAGTGATGCTTAGTTCAGGTACATAGGGAATGACTTTTCTAAGATCTTCTACCTTACAAGAGTAGAGAAGACCTTTTTGAGCATCATTTCTGGTCGAGTCGAGAAAGCCTACGTCGTCAGAGATATCCTTACAAATCTTGACCTTCCTGGTATCCTCAACGTAAGGATCGTTAACTCCTACAAAGCCAACACCTTTTCTTGTTGAAGGATCATAAAGAACCTTCCAGAAGAATTTTGGAACAGGCAACGATTTGTCTTTAGGAGAAAGGAATATTTCCTTTTTCGAACCCCTGCTGTCCGGATACGATAGCATTCCAAACGTCCCAGTATAGACAATCACATCGACCTTGTTCTTCGAAGCGTAGTTGCGAAGGGAGTTCTCAAGTTGGAGCCAATTTCCAGCATTCGATGCTTGCCACTGGGGTGCTACATTGCCGTAGTAATACGTCGCATCTTGCCAGTGCTAAATAATTAAATTAAAAAAAATCACAGAGCATTTTAGGGCAGGGGAAAATTGCACATTCGGCTAGTGGATTATCTATGGATATGTCAGTGTTCATCATGCATCACGTGTTGTGTTCAACAAAACGGAGAACCTTTACGAGTACCTTTGACCGTCTTCGCAGCAGTGTGTTCTTCAGATCCCTCTCCCTCCCACCGGATTTGATAACTGAATTGGGTATAATTTGTAAATGAAACCATCGAGAAGAATGGAAAAGTGATTTCAATCGAGAAAGCTTGTTAGATCCACACTGCACAGGAGAGCTGATTGGTGCGAGTATACGAGTACACTCCAATGGAAATAATATGCACCTGAGGGCAACCATGTTGATTGGTGTGCGGTTGTCCCTGCCAACTGGATATAGGTATCGATTGAAAAACAAGATGGAACACAGCACCACAACTCTATTGGATTTAGCAGATGGAGTGTTTTTTCCGTGCTTCAAAAAGTGCTGTGAATATAGGTATCTTTCCTGGAATGACACTTGCAGGTTAACTGTAGAGAAAACGTTTCTAAAATGTGGAAGTTCACTGAAAAGAGAAGGTTTACTGCTGCAAGTGTCACTTTTGTCACTTTGAATTTCTTCCTTTCAGTAAAGATCATAACGAAATCTAAAAATTATAATTGGAATCTTTACGAAATTTACTTTTCCAGCCAAAGATACGGACTATGATGGTGTTTTGTTTAGATCCCTGCAGCTTGACTCGACTTGACTTGAAGATGCGATTGGTTTGTAATGCTCGACTTCAAACAAACGTCATGCTTACGAATATAAACATTGAATTTTGACCGCTAAACATTCGCGATAGGACGGATGAAGGAAAACTCTGGGAAATTTAAATGATCTTGGCTCTGGTGCAGTTCTAGCAGGAAAACTTACCGAAACTTGGCATCAACATGCGCAGCGCTTATACATATACTCGTATGTCGCATTGCAACAAAACACAAAGTGACGTTGAAAAAGTAATGAAACGAAAAAATAATCCGTAGGGGCCTACCTGATAAACAAAGTCTGCATCGGGTGATAAATGACCTCTTGCCAAGTACAAATCCTTCTTGGGGTCAATATATTTATCGACAGCATCTTGCGACCCGAGTATGCCGGCTATTGCTACCTTTTGGTTTCGTTGCCTATACGCTTGAGGACAGGACAGATGCTGACAGAATTGTCCCTCTGAGAAATCAGGTCGCCTTGGAAATCTGTCCCTCATGTTGATCTCCTTAAGTATGTAGTGTTTTGTCCAATGGGTCAAAACCTTTTTCTGATCATGACATAATTCGATTTGTGTGTAGAAATCGTTCTCAACCTGTCGCAATTGAAAAGAAAACAAGATTAAAAGGTTCGCTTCCAGAGAAGCCATGGTTTTGTCTTTTGCAGTGTAGTAACTTTGGAAGTGATTTCCAGCACAATTGTAAAACAGCATAACCAGAAAGTTTGTCAAAATTATCAAATTAAAAATGCTATGTGTTGAAGTCATATTTTTTCCCAATCCATTGCTGCAAGCGCATCTCTGATTGGTTGATGGGAATTCCAGCGAATTTCAACATTTTAAATTTGTGTATGGGTATCCTTGGCAAAAGGTCAGGGGTGGCTTTAGCCGAAGGCAATAGGGTTAACCAACCCTCTTGAGCATCTCTGGTTGCAGTGATAAGTAACATACGTTGAACGGCCGTATACCAAATTTCCACTCACATCCATCAGCGCTTCAACACGGCAGTCAATTTAGCAGATGGAAGAACGCTTCCCAGTAATGGAAAAGGAAGAGCGTTGTAGATAGAAATTAAAGTTTCACAACACCAATCCACAATATCCATCGAATTGGCTGCTGATTTGACGCTGAGTGTGATTGCTAACGGAGAGGCTGGCAATGGTGAAGGTATACCATCAGTGGCAGAATTTCGGAAGCTTCGATTCAAGTCGAAAATCCAGTCGACGTTGCCATGGAAACCGTTTTTGTTTGTTTTGCGACTGACAGATGATGTGAAAAGATGCCAGAATAAAACCGAAATGAGCGGTCGAATGCGTTAAGTGCGATGTTAAGTGATGTTAAGTAGCGTTAAGTGCATGTTAAGTGATGTTAAGTGATGTTAAGTATAGCGTCAAGTGCGTGTTAAGTGTTTTAGTCGTTTTGTTTAGCGTTAAGTGTGAAGCATATCTGCGAAAGAACAAAAAATTCGGAAAAAAGTTGGACATCCCTGATTTGTTAAGTGTTAAGTGCGTGTTAAGTATTTTAGTCATTTTGTTGAGCGTTAAGTGTTAAGCGTTAAGCGATTTTGTTAAGTGTTTTCGTCGAGCCCCATTTTTCGTGATCGTCTTTTTATTTTTTCACAATGATGAGCTGCCAGGTGATTAAAATGCTCAACTGATGCGCTTTATACATTTTCAGGTGGATTAATTTGGCAGCTTTTTAGTAGGCAGTCTAGATGGAGTCGGCAGTGTAGGACATACTCGTAATCGCAAAGAATAAAATATCTACATTTTTAAAGCGAAGGTACAGACAACACTAATCAGATCATTGTTTCCATAAATAGCAGAAGAAATCTCAATTAGATCAATTTTTTGATAATTGTTCCGAGTTATCACCTTGCAAAGCGCAATGTCTATAAAAAAAACTGTACAATCGTTTTGAATAAAATTTTCATATTTTTTCACGGATCGCAGAGCAAAATGAATCAGCTCTTCGTTTCCGTAAGTGATAGAAAAATTCCAAATTTGGGCTAAATCCAACGCAAATTTTTTGAGTTATCGATTTGCAACGAAAATCGACCATTTAAATCAGGGCTTGTGTTTTCAGTTTGCGGGTAAAAATAACATTTTGTCTTAGCAGACGACGCATTCGCGTCTGCAAAAGACAAAACAAAAAATCAAAGATATAAAAACAATAAAATGAAGCTCAAGTGGCTCTGGAGAGATGAAAAAGAAAACGGAAATGTTGCAGCTCAGCTAACGCCAGGTACCTACCTATTGATTGACCCCATCTTTCTTCAAACGAGAACCATTGCGCCTAATATCACTGAAAGCGCGCGATGAGGCGATATCTATCAGATCCGCGCAGC
>JASGXE010017466.1:0-11120 GCA_030068105.1 Sinentomon sp. SZTP_YWyxl
AGGCCCAGTGAAAAATGCTGCTTGTCACAAGAGTGGTCAACGCGATCGCGAATCAGAATAAAAACTGAACTGAACTTTCAAGCGGTATTTGCACAAACAAAATAAAAATCGGGAATAAAATTTCATGAACATATAGCTCAGTTAAAAAAAAATCTTTGACTTCTAACGCCGTGCCTGTCCTGTTCTCAACGGTGGTTGTTCACTGAAACAGAAAAATTGCTATGTTCGGTTTTGAAATGATAATCCATTAACTTATTTTGACTGAATTTTTGGGGAACCCCAATTTTGCGTCAAAATGAACATCAGCAAAATGAACACCAAAAGTGCGTTCATTTTCAGAATGGTCCGCGCCAAAACCAAAGAAGTTTAATAAAATAACTTTATTACTTCCATGGCCAAAACTTGCAGCAAAACGAAGGTGAGAGCGGGGGCATGACAGTGGTGTCCAAATTTGTTCAACATTCTTTGCCTGATTATTCGAGCTTTTTCATATAAGCGCGAATGGAGAACTGTAATTTCCAAAAGCGGCGGTAGCTCAGTGGTAGAGCACTGGGTTTTAGATCAGAAGATCGTAGGTTCGATTCTCGCCATCGGCAAAATTTTTTCATTTTCATTTGGCACATTGTTTGCTTAGACAAATATCACAGATTGAAAAGCAACCCAAACATGATTTTGAAATTTCCAGACATGAATACGTGTGCCTGTCTTCCAGTTGTTGGCAACAACAGCAGATGTTGCCTCACGCTATTGCAGGTCGGTGCCAATTGCACGGGAGGGCCAAGGAAGTTATTTCGGTTCAGCGCTGCACACACAAGAAGTGCACATTTTAAAAGCAGGAGCGGAACGTCCAGCAAACCAATCAGATCGTTGTCACAGAAAATTGAAAAAAAAAAACTCCGAAAAGTAGAATTATCAAAAGATTAAGAGGTGAAAACCGACAGAGTTTCGCAATTGAGGCCCCCAGCTCAAAATATCCGATTCCCGATTTTTGCGCAAATTTGCACATCCCTGACTGCAAAAAGGGCGCGGACCATTCTGAAAATGAACGCACTTTAAATGCAAATTTTCTCCAGCCTCGGGGGAACTCCGACCGCCAGACCCCCTGCCAAGGGTCCTTCGTCCCTTCGAATCCCGGATGCTAATTTACAAACCCTGCCGCGACTTTAGATGGCAGGCCGGGGCCCCAAGCGAGCCTTGATTTTTCCGAGGCGGGACAGGGTTAGGTCAGGTTCAGATAGCTTTAGATTAGAAAAAAACAATGTTGTTTTTTCTTGCGAGTGAAGGGCCCCAATCGAGCATTCTTGCACAAAACGCTCTCTGCCATCAAAGTCGCGGCAGGGTTTGTGAAATCGCATCCCGGATCCTTGCTGCGGTCTGATATTTCCCAGATCCAATATGACTTCCTCTGTTCGTCGTCCCCTCCCGAACCGAACAAAAAATCTGCTCAATAGTTTAATAATTGGTGCAGTCCATCTTCAGATCAGAATGGAACAGTCCATTTGCTGAATAGAGCAGTTCATTTGCTCGAAAAAACCTTCTCAATGGATAGATGATGGAGAAACCCGCTACCAGTTCTTTAGATCAAAATAGAGCAGTCTGTTTGCCCGAAAAACCGGCTATAGGTAGATAGATTCAAAAAATAAAAAGAGCCGTCTATTTGCTTGAAAACCGCCAGAGAGCCGTCTATTTGCTTGAAGAAGGTGGACTGCTCTGTCCGCAGTCCCCCATGTCGCTGCGACCACACGAAAACGAAATAACAAAAGCAAAAGATCGGATGCAGAATGCTCCATCAAAAAATTGAAAGAATCATCTCAAGGCTCAAAGTGCAACATTTTTTCAAGATGCCGCCCCGGAATACCAAAATAATTTCTTGTTCGGTTTGTGATTTGTGGGGTATTGAACTCCACATGTGAAATTTAGGCTTTCCTCGGTTCCTCGACAAACTATGGGATGTGCCATCTCACTCGTCACATGCATCTCAGAAATTTGTTATCTGTTCTCAATTCGGGATGAAGGAAATGCACGAATTGCCAACATGCTAGCCGCATCTGAAAAGAATTTAGCGCTGCAAAATCGAATAGTGTATTTTGTGACAGATAATGGAACCCACAAAATATTCGTTCTTCAATCGGTTCAATCGGTTCAAAATATTCGTTCTTCATTTCAGTTGACCTCTGGTGCTCTTGCATGTGCCGCAGCAGGCACAAGTGACGATAACGAGTTGGACATGTCGGGTCAACCCGCTGGGTCAGTCTGATACTGTCTTGTTAAAAAGAAATCAATTTTCTGCAATTAGGTACCAAACGATCCGAGATGTTCCAATTCCGAATCAAGATGGAACTGGCAATGATATCTGATGTCAAACGTAAAGAATCTGACAGCGCATTTTTACTGGAACTTCACGCAAAAACTTTCAGAGTGGCTTATCATCAAGAGGTTTTGAATTTTGAGAGGTAAATCCGCAATGCATGGTGTCATGTATATTGTATAGTGGCGGCAGAATTACCTATCCACACATGTGTTTTTCCCATCTATCGGTTGCCTCCGAAACTTTTTTTTTTCTTTCTTTTTATTCTTATGCAGGAGGTAGAAATTTATGCGCCAGATCTTTATAAAGCTTTCGAGAGGTGTCAGATTTTGACCTCGGTTACAAAACAGGATCTTCAATTTCTGCAGCATAAATTTTTTCCAAAATTTGAACGGTCGCAATTTTTACATGTGTTACATTAATTCCGCCGCCGCTATGCACAGGCCTGACAAAACTGCTTCGAACAAAATGTTTGCTTCCCAGTACCTACTTTTAATCCAATGTTCCATATCCACTCATGAACGGTTTTCTGTTTTAAAACCATTCTTGACAGGTGGGGTATTCAAAAGGTTTCAAGCCTCACATGGAAAAGCGCACACAGCAATTCTGGGTTCTTTTGGTGCGTTGACATCGAAGTTGAGTTAATTTTATTTTATTATTTTTGTGGTCAATTTAAGTGAGCTCCAGGAAGTCAGGAACTGACAAAAGACAACGATAAAATGTTTTATCGAAGGCGCAATTGACCCTTGGCACCATTTTAGACCAGGGGGATGATCCAATGGAACTCTTATAACTTTCAAATAGAGGGCATTCGAAAACGTTTTGCACGCCAAATGACCAAAATGCAGCTTTGACCAAAAAGTTTTTTTTTCGACACAAGTCATTGGCAACACACGACACAGGTTTGGATAGTTGTTGTTCAACAAGACTGGTTTCAGAAGCAGACACACAAGCGTCTTTCTGAATCGGAAATCTACATGTGTCTCAAATGCAACTCCCCATTGTTGTTTGTTGGTTGCGTCAAACTGCTGGCCATGCACGCTGGTCACTTATTCCTTTTTTCTGTCACGGGGAAAAGCAGCTACAAAAAGGTGAGTCACCGGAGAGAGCAAGCAAAAAGGTTTTCTTCTGTCCTCTCTTTTGTGTCACGGGGAAGAGTAACCACAAAAAGGTGAGTCACCGGAGAGGGCAAGCAAAAAGGTTTTCTTCTGTCCTCTTTTTTGTGTGTCACGGGGAAGAGCAACCGCAAAAAGGTGAGTCACCGGAGAGAGCAAGCAAAAAGGTTTTCTTCTGTCCTCTTTTTTGTGTCACGGGGAAGAGCACCCACAAAAAGGTGAGTCACCGGAGAGAGCAAGCAAAAAGGTTTTCTTCTGTCCTCTTTTTTTGCGTCACGGGGAAGAGCAACCACAAAAAGGTGAGTCACCGGAGAGAGCAAGCAAAAAGGTTTTCTTCTGTCCTCTTTTTTTGTGTCACGGGGAAGAGCAACCACAAAAAGGTGAGTCACCGGACATAGGAGGCAAAAAGGTTTTCTTCTGTCCTCTTTTTTTGTGTCGAGGGGAAGAGCAACCACAAAAGGTGAGTCACCGGACAGTCGAGCAAGCAAAAAGGTTTTCTTCTGTCCTCTTTTTTGTGTCACGGGGAAGAGCAACCACAAAAAGGTGAGTCACCGGAGAGAGCAAGCAAAACGGTTTTCTTCTGTCCTCTTTTTTTGTGTCGAGGGGAAGAGCAACCACAAAAAGGTGAGTCACCGGACAGAGCAAGCAAAAAGGTTTTCTTCTGTCCTCTTTTTTGGGTCACGGGGAAGAGCAACCACAAAAAGGTGAGTCACCGGAGAGAGCAAGCAAAAAGGTTTTCTTCTGTCCTCTTTTTTGTGTCACGGGGAAGAGCAACCACAAAAAGGTGAGTCACCGGAGAGAGCGAGCAAAAAGGTTTTCTTCTGTCCTCTTTATTGTGTCACGGGGAAGAGCAACCACAAAAAGGTGAGTCACCGGAGAGAGCAAGCAAAAAGGTTTTCTTCTGTCCTCTTTTTGTGCCACGCGGAAGAGCAACCACAAAAAGGTGAGTCACCGGAGAGAGCAAACAAAAAGGTTCTCTTCTGTCCTCTTTTTTGTGTCACGGGGAAGAGCAACCACAAAAAGGTGAGTCACCGGACATAGCAAGCAAAAAGGTTTTCTTGTATCCTCTTTTTTGTGTCACGGAGAAGAGCAACTACAAAAAGGTGAGTCACCGGAGAGAGCAAGCAAAAAGGTTTTTTCTGTCCTCTTTTTTTGTTTCACAGGGAAGAGCAACCACAAAAAGGTGAGTCACCGGACAGAGCAAGCAAAAGGGGTTTCTTCTGTACTGCAACTGCCGTGCTCGCAATTTTCTTTTTGTTCTTCATCGGCGACAGGTGGCCGAAACGTGTCAACCGTCCACCGAGCCAAGATTGTTGCAAGGTACGAGGTGTGGCAAAAAGTCCGCTCATTTTCAGAATGGTCCGTGCCAAAAATCGCAGCAAAACGAAAGTGGGAGCGGGGCCACGACAGTGGTGTCCAAATTGTCCAAATTTTTTATTCAAAGATGTGGATACAAGAGGTGACAAGTGGCATAAATGCAGTTCTTGATACAAAGCCTTGTCGTTGAAAACATCACTCAATCTCCACCCATTGCCACACTTCGGACCTTGCAATGTGATCTTTGGCTTTTGGCTCATCTCGACAGACGCTTGAGATGCATGGCATTTTTTTTGTCTCCACTTGCCGACCAAGAACACAGAAAGACGAAAGCAAACGACATTGCAACAGAATGGCAGATCATAACCTTGAAGGTTGCTCTTTCGCTTGACACAAAAGAAACTGCAACGTGGCCAGACGTTTGGAGCAGCCAGCAAACAAAAATAAGGAGCTAGCTGCTTCAATGTCACATCGGATAAAATACCGTTGAGATGTCATCTGCTGCTGCTCAGTGGAAAAATATGTGTTTTTGCGTTGTTTCCACTTTTCGCAAAATTGACCAAAATAACTCGGCGCATGAGACCGATCTCCATCCCCGACTCTGATTGAGTTTCAGAACGCGACCATGCGGAATATATCAAATCAAATAAAAAAGATTATATTTGAAAGAAATGGGCGGCCTTTAGCCCACTGCTACTCTTTCAGGCAACTTTACATTTCACATTAAAAAGGAAAGGATCACAAAATTAAAAAGGACCTATCTTGTTTTTCCAGAAAGTTTTTCTCACTTCTGGTTCAAAAGCCCATGGAATTTGCAAAAACAATTTTTGCTCCCCGCATCTGCCGCCTCCCGCTCAAACTCTCAAGCAGCGAGCGAATATCACGTGCAGTTTGAATCGGCGTTCCCCTGACGCAACAGTTCAATCAAAATGGCGTTCCCCTGACGGAACAGTTCAATCAAAATGGCGTTCCCCTGACGCAACAGTTCAATAAAAATGACGTTCCTCTGACCCAACAGTTCAATAAAAATATTTTGATGGATGGCTTTGCTGCATCCGCAAAAAAAATTCGCAAATTAGTTGCCATATTTTTTCTGGGAATTAAATAAACAATCAAAGTGAATTACATAAAAAATTAAATGAAATAAAAATTTAATATGAAAATTTAATTGGCCCTGTGACCCTTCTTTTGTTGCCTATCCGTTTTCGCCCTTTTTTAATGTTGTGACAATTTTTAATTTTAACTATTTGACTCAGATTTTGTTCGTCGTTCTGCCACCATTGCCTTTGTGGACAGTATTGATCAAATCATTATGATAATAAAAATTCTCAAAAAATGAAAAAATTAAATTATTAGATGGGTATTTAAATTGAATAAATTGCAAATTTATGGGCCAGAATTCCTTGACCAAGAAATTAATCTAAGCGAAATAGGCTGGCTATTGTGTTCGTATGCTGACCTGGAATGTTGGAAATGCCAGAAGCTTGAAGTCGATTCTCGACGAATGTCGACACCGTTTCTACCGTCTCCTGCTTCACCATCTTGTGCAGTTCTATCATCCTTTTAGGTTTGATTGGGCCTTTGTGTCGATTGTGCCAGTCTGTTCAGCTTTATAAGACTTTCAAAACCCACCGAAAAATTCAAAAAAATTTCAGACGAAAGAATTAACAGTTGACCAGTGATGTCTTACGAGGCCAACACGCAAATTTGAGGTGAAAATTGAAGAGGAAGGGAACAGTGATGGATGAGAGGGGATTTTTACTTTAATCTGAGTTAAAAATGGAAAATGTGTGAGCTGACGACGAGCTCCTGCGTGTCGTCAAAACAACTGAAAATCACTGCTGATTTTGTCTTTTCTTTTATCGTGCATGCGGCATCTATCTATATGTATATCGGAGTTTAGTTTTGGGATCGGGTTGACAAAACAGAAACGAAATTCTGAGTTTGGCTTCTGCAAGATATTATTTGTTTTCGTGATGTGTTCGTCCGAGAATTCGTGCAATTTTTTTCTTTATTTGCCAAGTTTCAAATCCAGAAAGTTTTGCTTTTTGAAGACATTCATTTGAGCAAATAATTTGTATGAAATTGTTCGGTTTTTTATTTTTGCGCCATCTTTGAATCTTGAAAATCGAGCAACAAATCAGCTGTTGGGTTCGTCTTCGTCAAATGAGTAAAAATCAAATTGCAAAAAAGTCCGTGAACTCATAAGCCGACAAAATTGCTTTTTGTGTTTTTATTTTGCGGTTTCTTTTCGTAATTTCTCAATTTTCGCCAACCAAATCAACCAACCAGAAAGATTGCGCAAAAATAAAAAGCCGAACAACTTCATATGCACTTTGCTCAAGTGAATCTCTGTTAAATTATGTTAACCTCCGCAACCTACTCTTCCCGACATGACCATATAACTTTAAAATAAATCCTCTTCGCTTCCGGCGTGAGGTTGGGAAATATGCCTTCATAACGAGGACAGTGCATGACTGGAATCTCCTCCCTTTGGAGTGTCTTTGAACAGCCTCTAAGCATTCCTATTCTGCAAAGACGCTTGTCGCAGCGCTGCCCTGCGATGTCTTTAACTTTTACAAGTAGGTACTTTAAAATAAGTTGATTTGAACTTTTTCAATAGTCTCATAAAATTATTGTTCTGCTCTTGGACTTAAATTCATTCCGCATCTTTGATGGTTTTAATCAGTCCATTGAGCGTTCTTTCATTTTTTATATGTGTTTCATTGTTTATTGATTCTGATATGAGGTGTACGCCTCTTGAAGAAATAAAGAATTCAAATTCAAACCTGACCTTAACACCCTAACCTATATCTGCCATTTACTTGTTGTCAATCCCTGAGATATCCAATATTTAGCAGAGTGATTCATGTATCTAGGGTGGAAATGATCTAAAGGAGAGCTGCTAGTATGATAACGGGATCTTTTGAACGCGGCATAAGTGTTTCTGGTCTATTGAAAGAACTCGATTTAACCCCTTTGTCACAACGACGCCGAGATCGTAGAATTAAGCTACTCAGTGACATTGTTACACATTCATACAATTTCCCTTTGCCAGCGAACTATTCCATAAAACTTAGTCAGCGAAGAACTGATAACGGGCTTGCACTCACTGCTCCGGTTTGTGGAACTAATCGATTTTTTAATTTCTTATTCCCCCGCACTATTAGAGATTGGAATTCCCTTACCTCTGTCTCCCCCAAAATTCTGAGGGCTAAAGCATCCCTGGGTGTCGCACCTCGCATCATCACTTGAGACAATTTTTTGTAAGTCATTGTCATTGACCTTGTTTTTAAAATTTATGACAATCGTTGACTCGAATTTTGTTCTCGTTTCTGCCACCATCGCCTTTTTAATGTAAGGTCCTTCAAAACGTAATGCATTGTTTATATCTGCAGAAATCCTCGTCGGCGATTATGTGCCGTGGGAAATGATTTTCTCGCCTTTAACCTTAGTCTTTGAATAGTATACGGTCACTTGTGTCCAAGTTCACTTCCTTTCTCCCAATCGCGAAGGGCAGAAAAAAAGTAAACCACCCCCAGCAGAAAGCAGAGGAGTGCACTGGGGGTGAGATCTTCTCGAGTGGTTTCCCAGCAGGGCTCCACACCATTGTAATTTGAATCAATCTTCAATAGTAAAACCGTTTGGGAGTGTTCGAGTCAAATACCCCACAGTGTTCTTTTTTGTTTTCCTTCAAACGAGTGAAGACCTCAACTCTCTCACGAACATTTTCACCATACCCCTCACTTTTTATCATCTGATTGGCATTTTGGGGAAGGTAGGTACTTTTCGCAGTTCATGTCACGCTGCATAAACTGCACAGGAAAAAACCACCACTAAAATAAAACAAGTGATGAAACGGGATGAAACCATCATGCGGATGGACTCGGCTGAGCAAGGGTTGCAAGTTTGTAATTTAAACCCAACTGCTTCGAACGGTTTCAGAGTTATCCAGAAATCGCCTTGGACAAACTAAAGGGAGCTAAGTGAATACAGGGGAATGAAAAATATTTTTGAACAACAATGGGTTTTAACTGGAAAATCGCAAGAGTAGAAATTTAAGTTTCTTACACAAAGCTCCCTTTAATTTGACCTCGGCGAAATAACGACCAAAACTATCCCTGTGTGATTTGGCCACAAAGGGTGGACTTGGATAAATGTCACATTGACTTTTTCAAAAACCTGTTTTCATGGCAGGAAAATCACTTGCCGCAGCAAGAACCTCCAACAAGTATTTCTGTAGAAAAAAGCAATTCAATTTTGAGTATAGAACCATTATTTTGAAGAACCCTGCGCGCGAATGGTCATTCACGTAACGAAGTGACCAAAAAATGCTGTTTGATGCGGACGTCTATCGGAAATCAAGAAAAACTTGTAATTTTCCGCCGAATAATTTTCCGTTGTCAAATTCCGCTGGACCTTCCTTTCTTCGGCAGGACTTTTGTTGTCCGAGCGCAGAAAATTGCATGATGTTTTGTCCCATTTTATCGGGTTGAATGCCAATCCTGCGTAAATCACCAGATGTTGGCCCTAAAAACCGACTTTTAATTAATTTCTGCTGTAAAGTTACATGCTCCCTAATTTTCTCACTTGATTATCGAAATGCCGCTATTTGTCATCAAAAACATTCCTGTTCAAAATTCAGCAAACAGCTTGGGATTTCGCAAAAACGCACAATCAGTTTCTCGCTGTTGTGATCACAAAATCCAAAACTATTTCACAGCGCTTGCCTTCCCGCAGTCGCCTTTCCGCGCTTCAACTCCAAAACTCGCTGAAGCACACTGCACTGACTCCTGTTTCAGACGGGGCAACACCTTCCCGAGGCCGTGGTGCAGGCCAACTTTGAAGTTCCAGTGATATAGGGGTCGACCCCTGATTTCTTTCCCCGGTAGGTATTCCTCGAGCTGCCTGATTAAAAATGCCCCGCCCAATAGATCCTAAGTTGAGGCGGAACTCAGGATGGCGTTACCGCATTGGTGCAATTTCGTTCTCCCTTGATACAATTTAGTCTGCTCTGCCATGCAGCCACGATGCACCATTGCACTGCACTCGCAAGTAACGTCGCTTCCATCCACAGCGTTTTACCGCGACAGCCTAGAGACTCTGATCTGGACGACTCGAGAGAGAATGAGTCTGCTTCTGTGGCCCCTAAAAGTTAATAGTTCTGCATCGGCCTATTTTTGTAAGGTTTTTGGGATATATGGGGGACGAATACAGCAATGGAGGGGGTGAAACATTCAGCGGCGAACCCTCCCTGTGAGTAAACAGCGGACTCAGAGCAGATCGAAAGCAAAGCGAAAGGGGACCTGGCAAAGGGCCGCTACATGGCCTGGGATCAGTGGGATCAGCAGGAAGACGTGGCGTCAAATAACAAAATTGTTCTTTTTGTTTGGAGATAAAAGACAAATGCCCTGAATTTCCTGAATTTTCAAGTTTGTCTGCCTCATCACTTTGATTAAGAGTGCTCTTCTGGGGAGAGATCAGACCAGAGGAGACGGCCAATATAATTGCGGTTCTCATGCTCCGTATGGGGTGTCGAAATTCGAAACTTTCCACGGAGGGTCAGAGGTCAACACAGTACCTACCGAAACATTTTTTTTTTCAAAACATGCAACATCATTTTTGGTTGGAGCATTCCGACACCTGACACCCCAAAATCAAACATCAGTCAACCGCAACAGGGCAGACCGATGCTTTTTGTGAAACAATCTGTTTGACAAACTTCACTCGAGTTTTGCAAATATGCCTGTCTGTTGTTTTTTAGACCGTTGGCTGTGTTTAAGTTCTGCACTGCTGAACTTGCAGTTTTCAGGCTTCAAAACGAACGCTCAAAACGCACCATCGTTAGGCGAATTTATTTTTTCGTTTGTGTTTCCAGAACCAAGCAACTCCAAACACTCAAGAATCGTGGGAAACAAATGGGCATCTATATAGCCATTTTTTGGGAGTAGAGGTTGGCCAACCTGTTTGAGGATATAGGATGGATGTGTAAGAGAGGACAGGTTATGTATCCCAGATCAGGTTAGGTTGGGTAAGATTGGCCAATATTCAGGCCTCGCAGAACAATTCACATGTCCATTGGCCCAATGAAGTAGGAAATACCCACGCAAGCATACAGCAATGAAAATATTCCCCACCAGAAAACCTTCCAGTCTTTGAGAAGATACTTAACGGTCATATAAAGGTCCTAGTATGAAGGACAATGAAGGTCCTACAGCGGCACGCCTATTTATGCCAATAATTTTGGACACTTCCCAGATGCTTTTTTGACATCAGAGTGAGAATGTCCCTCTCAGGGTAAAATTCAACTCTTGACAATTGTGATCGGACTTCATTCAGTTTGAATTCATTAAGGGTGTAATTGACAAAACACAGAGCCG
>JASGXE010017467.1:0-10153 GCA_030068105.1 Sinentomon sp. SZTP_YWyxl
TCAAAGGAGTGGGAAACTTCAGCAACGAGAGCTTATGCAACAGCAAATTATGAGGAATCAAGTCGAAGGCTTTTTTAAAATCAATGAATATTGCATGCAGACTTCCTTTCGATTCAAAGGTGCTACCTATTTCAACTGTAAAGTCAATTAACTGGGTGATGCAGGAAAACCCCTTTCTAAACCAATGTTGGCTGGGGTGCAAAATATTGTTGGACGTCAAATGATCAGAGAGGTGCGAATAAAGGATCTTCTCAAAAATCTTGCTGCTGGTGGACAAGCGAGATCGGACGATAAAGGTGTGGGTCTTCCGATGGCCCTTTTTTGGGTATTGGGATAACATTTGCCAGTTTCCAATCGTCAGGGAGTACAAGGTCAAGGTAAATCTTCTTTACAGTAATTTCAAAAAAGAATTAAACTTCAAATGAAAGTGATTTTACAAATTTTGGCAGTATTTAGGAAGAGTGGTGTGCTTTTTAAAATTTTTTGGGGTTGTGTCATCTGTTTGCTTAGTTTTGCTGGAAGGATCTGACACTTACTCAAAATCCGAAATGGGTTCTTTGTTTTTACTTTCGTGATATTAGGGGTTGTGCAAGTTTTTTATTCTTGCCTCCTGCTTCCCTCTTCCCAGGCAATTCTTGTTGAAGTGTTCTGTGCAAGATGATTGACGGATTAAAAAAAATATTGGTCGTAATTTTTTTTTGCATTGTTAAGTCCACAGCTTTCACGCGCAATTTTTGTGAGGGTTTGCAAATGATGTTCAGGGTGTCTGCAGACTTGGAAAACCTGGATTTGTCAGGAAAAGTGGGGAATTTGTGAAAGTTCTCTGCGAAGTCAGGGATTTTTTGGAATCTTTTTCTCTAGCAAGTTCCTTTGGAACAGAGCTTGACTGAATTTCTTCATCTTCTTTTCTTCTTTGTATTGTTATGCAAGGTTAGGCCACACTTGGGGCATATCAAATAAAGTCAAGTTGTACCTATGCCTTGTTTTTCAGGTTTTTTTTCATAAACATTTATTCTGGCCATTAAAAAATGCTGAGAGATAGAGGGCAATGGGAACCCCAAAGTCGGGAATTTTTGGAATTTCCATCTGGAAAAGTCAAGGAAAATGTTCTTTTTACGGCTGCAGACACCCAACGTTTCGGAATTTATGGAATTATTTCTCGCAATGTGATTGTTTTTCTCTTTCGGATTATGTGTTCCTTTAGATTTTGAATCGAGAAAATGTATTCAGCTAAAATTGACCCAAACTTATCGATTTTATTCTTGTGTTTCCCCTCCACTAACATATCAGGATCAGACACTTGTCGGAAGGCCTGAAGCAACAATCGAACAGGACATTCAGTTGTCTGGTTTGGGAATTCAGCTGGAGCACTGTGATCTAAGAATAACGAACAACGAACTGTTTCTTGTTCCCAAGCTGGGTGCAAGAACCTGCGTGAATGGCGATCCAGTCACAAAGAAGACCCTACTCCGACACGGTGACAGAATACTTTGGGGAAATCACCACTTCTTTCGGGTCAACTGCCCACGGATTTCGTCCGAACGTGGTTGGTGATTGATGGCTTATATTTTTCTTTGGGATCCAACACTGTCCAAGACCAGTTGGCTTCGGATCCGAAAATTTGGCCTTTTTGGATCCGAATCCGGTTGAAAATGTAAACAGGTCCTGGACCTGTTGCAACATGAAAGGAGTAAGTTATTGTGAAAAGATGACACAAAGAGAGACCACCAGTCCAGCTCTGCACCATGAAACAGAATGACGAAAGTTGTTTCATCTGTTCCCTTTTAAAATGCTGTGAAGAGGATGAATTTGGGATATTGGGATGTGGGAGGAGCTTCTAACCATGATTTCCATCAGTGCAAGCTTCCCACACCTGCGGACAAGAGAAGTGACGCTTGAGAAGGTGACATCACTTTGTGCCCAGATTTTGTGCAGTGAGCACCTGCCAATGCAGGCTCATCTGAAATCCCGTTTTTTGTGTTTTTAGCATAGTCTTTCAAGTTGATCCGGTCCAGGTGATCCGGTTTGACTGGATCCGGATCTGGTTAACCTGGACCGGTTGGATCCCTAGTTTTTCTCTCAAAAAGTCAGATGTCATGTTTGTGCTGAATTAGGGTTTCGGCAGAAAAAAATTCGACAACTGTCATCCAGGGGAAACTTACACCAGCAGAAAGTTGATTATATTCCGTCATCACGTCAGAATCACATCTAATGAGCACTGATAAATTTTGTCTGGTGATCAGTGATCACCTTTCAAAATGATCAGCTGGTGATCAGTTATCAATTTTCTGGAACCAAGCTTTTGAGTGCAAATGAGCAAGATTAGCTGTCTGCCATGAACCAACTTGCAGTTTTATCCACATCTACACTCCCCACCTCACACTCCACTTTTCCACTGCAAATTCTCAATAAACCACCATTTTTAAAATATAATTTTCCATCATTTCTACCATTTTTGTTGGATTAATACGTTCAGTGAACATCCCTGAAATGTAATCTTAAGGTTCTGCACCTTGTCCTTAAGACATTTGGATTTTTTTACCATCAGCTTTTTGACAGGACGTGTTGCCAGCTTTACATAGTTAGATACCTATCGTTTGTTTTTGAGCAGATTCATTATTTTTCCTGCTTTTTAATTCTTTTGCTTTGCAGTTGGTACTGGAAGCAGTGAGGTGCAGACACCTGCACAGCAGTTGGATTTTAACTTTGCCCAAGAGGAATTGATGCTGAAGGATTTGAGCAACGATCCAATCCAGTGTGCTCTTGTGCAGTTGGAACGACAACACGAAGAGGATAAACAAGGTGAGAATTCATCTTCTCCCGTTTTTGTTTGGTGTGAGTGTAACACTCTCAGGTGACTCGGTAGCACAATCCAGTGCAACCGACATGTGGCAGACACCAGAAGAGAGGATGGCAAAAGGCTTTCCTCGAAGATTTCCTTCCATATCCGTGTCTTTATTTGGCCTGCAGCTGGTATGGGCTGCAAGGAGAGGGTTTTTTATCTGGTTCGCACAGGTTTCACCCTTGCCCCCAGCGCGGCGCTATATGCGACCGACTAACGCTGGTTCCAGCTTCGGCTGGTACAAATCAGCAAAAACGTTTGCTGCGAGTCAGCACCCACCTCCTCTTCAACCTAATCCAATCAAACATCATTCTTATCACACTCGCCAGTGATGATTATTCTCCATTGAGTTTGTGGACAAAGCTGACGTTTCAGAGGCATCCCGCTCTCCGTTGACGAAGCCAATTCAGAGATGTTAGCCAACAAGTACTTGGAATTATTGTCAATGGAGAGTGGGATGCCTCCGAAACATCAGCCGTGCTCGTCCACAAGCACAATGGAGAATAAATTGTCTGGTGAGTGCAAGAACTCCATTTCTCCAAGTTTTCATCCCGCCTGAACTGTTTGTTCAAATATCACTCCTTTTGACTGCTCTCAAAGGGTCAACATTTTTGTGGCTCTAAACTTGTGCCACCAAACACAGTGTTCTTCAAAAGTCATTTGACAATCCCTGCTTGTTGTAGATTTTTATTCTCTTCTTTGCGTGGTTGTTTCCGGTGGATAATTTCAGACCCAGGATATTTTGTCTGTTTTTGCCAGGTACCGGACATTTGGCCGCCGTTGAAATCTGGCTGTCGGACAGCCTTACGTAGGGGTTATGTAGACTGATTTAGGATTATTAATTAGGTTAGCTTAGGTTTAGGTGCGAGCTCGGCATTTGTACAGAAGCCAGATGTCCTGTACCGTTTTTCCGGAAACACTAACACGATTTTAAAGAAAGTGCGACCCCAAACTACCATAGTTGCTGCAAATCTGTTACTCTGGGGTTGCCGAGAGATTTGAAACCATCATTTGCACGTGAGTCTGTTGAAAATATTCTTAGATTGTAACGGCATTTTGTACAATCAAATTTTTTTAATTACTTGCAAGGGTTACTCTTGCAACTGCCCTTACTCTGTTAACTTGCCCAGTGCAAGTTAACGGGGTAAAATTTAAGGAGCTGACAAACATTGTCTCAGTAGTACAGAGAGAAATAAAAGAAATCTAAGGTAACATAAAAAGAACATATTAGAAGAGCACAGTAACATTGCCGGAAAAACTTTTGAGGGAGATCAAACCATTTCCGGCATTGAAACTCACATATCATGTGACTCTGGTGAAAATTCATTTTGTTCCAGAACCAAAAACTTTTATCCCGACAGTGCCAGTCATTTACAGTCGTTACACAGTCATTTCAGTCATTTTACAAGTCTTCACATCATTGCAGTCATTTGCACCATGCCTCGCCATGTAGATTGGAGGAAGCAGATTTTCTTCCAAACAAGCCTAGATATTTGACGAAAGCACATGTTGCTTCGCATCAATTATGTTTGGAAAAATTGTTCACAGAAAAAAAAGATTTAATTTTAAACCAATGTACAAAACAACAAAACAGTTTCATAATTCTCTTGGTCATTTTCAGTTGCTCTAGAACGACAGCGACAAGAGTACGAGCGACACTTCCAACACCTCCGTGAAATCCTCTCCCCATCAGCTGTTCTTCCTTCCAATTTGCCATTTGATCCTTCCCTCGGAAAATCAACCAAGAATCTGGCATCCCTTCCTGCTTCGTCTATGTCCACTTCTCAAGCAAGGGTTGAAAAGTGGGCCAAGGAAAAGTAAGTGCTTGACCGGAGAAAAGTTGATGTCTTAAGCATTCATTTACTATTTTCCACATTTATATCTGCAGTTGTGCTTTTTTCATTGTGGAATGAATGACCAATGAGGCAGGTACAATTGCTGGTAAAAGTTCACAATCACCAGCTGCATTTCGTATAACTACATTCCGGGATTTGATTTGCGGTTTCTTTTCGCTTGCGATTTTTTAAATGTAATGCGCGCATGGTGCAGCACACAAACTCCCTGCTTTATGCAATACTCTGCTAACTGCATGGGAATGTGCATGTCAGTTAGTCCAGTGTTGCAAGAAGCAGGCGAAATGCTAAGCATTGGGGACCTTGGTGCGCAGTATCCGCAAAGTGGTGCGGTACATACCCACTAAGCAGGCGTGTGGCACAGGGAATGTCTTGTGCAATGAATGGTGCATCAAATGGTGAAGCCTCATTGTGGTGCTGGGTGATGCATTTGTGACATGTGGTGTGCATTTTTGCTGCAGCGGGTTCACAGTCATGCCACAGCGAAGAGATCCTGGAGCAGATTGATGGTATCGTTTTTGAGGAGTCCCGCACCAAACTGGGCTCGCCCAGTGTGTCTTTCACTTTTGCATCTGAATAAAAGAATCTGGCGTTAAATTACAAAAACGAATTTTGAAATCTAAAAATGATAAATTGGGAGAGTAACTTGAAAAACAATGTGAGGGCAAAAAACACTCGGAAAATAACAACCATTGGTTTCACAATCAACACTTGTGTCTCTTGCAAGGTAAAATGACCGAGAGATGCAATTTATCCACATCACAACAACTTTCCCTTGTTTTGTGCTTGGATTCTTTTTCTCCTATTTCCATGCCCTTTCATCAATATCTTTGGTGTCTGCATTCATTTTTCCAGGGATGAACTGTTCAGGAGAAGTCTGTCCAAGCTGCGAGAGGACATAATTCGTGCAAACACACTTGTCAGGGAGGCGAATTTCCTGTCCGAAGAAATGAAGATGCAAACTACATTCAGTGTAACCCTGCAGATACCTCCATCAAACCTCACACCAAATCGAAAGGTGAGCCTGGCTCGAATGTTCTGTTAGTAGGGACAAAAGTTGCCCTGCTTGCTGGGACCTGTAGATCAAATCATCGTTTTGGGAGGTGGGGCAACTTCGAGCATGTTGGCATATAGCATGCATGTTTTCTTGTACAATGATTTCAGTGCTTTCCCTTGTGGAGTTCCCAGTTCATGGAAAATGTTACGGAATCATCGGAAATTGCTGATTGATGTGAGAAAAAACAAATGGTAAACAATGGGGTGGAAAATTGGAGATGCGTATGACGTTAAGGTATACTTTTGACGTGAGCAAATTCGATGCGGACGAAAATTAGCAAACGTTTTTCCAAAGAGGCTCATTTTGGGTCAATTTTAACACAAATTTGGCACTTTTGCACAGTTAACCCTTACTTGACCAAGTCGAAAAATGGCCACAGTTTTTTTTTGCAGGATTGTGACAGCCCTGCCCTTCCATGTATTCCTCAGGCAGGGTGGGGGGGTTCAGGGTTGAAAGGGCCAGAACATTTCCCCCAGGATTTTTTGAGTTATTGGCAAAGTGGTCCAATGGACCACCTCATGGTTTTAAATATTTTTCCATTCCATGAGTGGTCCATTGGACCACAAGCTTAATATTTGGAATAGATGCAATTGTGTATTCCAAAATGAGAGATCTTTGTATCATGAATGTTGTTTTGCCAACCGTTGCCAATTCCACGAACTTTTCTGGAAGTTTCTTGGTGTGGTCCATTGGACCACCTCATGGTATTCCCACAATCTGGGGGTGATCCATCAGACAACTGGAATTTTCTCAGTTATTAACAAGTTAATACACTTTGGTCTTTGTTATTTTCTCTAGCTTTGAGTAAATTTATGAATCTAAGGCGAAAGTGACTGACTAGGTAGATCAGTGTTGTGGAATAGCTCTCAAAATGGCCGAACAATGGCGACCTACGTCTCAGCCATCTGCATCAAAGCCAATCAATGTCTGTTGTCATTTCTTCTGTCCGATTTTCAATCTATGACTGAAGAAGATCTATTTTTTGACTGATTAGCCTAATTGGATCTTTAATGATGCTTTCTGAGTGGGTGGTCCAATGGACCACCTCACGGTCTAGTTTCGACTATTTTTTTTTTATTTTTTTTCTGAAGGACAAAAACAAAAATGCAGCTTTGGGCAATGCCATGCTGTTCACTGGCACTGTTTTGAAGAGTGTGGGTGATATTTTGGAATTTGGAATAAGAACCAGTGTTTTGTGATGTTTTGTAAAAAGTCAGTATTTCTTATGCGCATAAAGCACCAACCGTTCACCAGTTCAGAGCAATTTAAAAAAAAACACGGACTGCATTCATCATTGTTCCCACATAAAATCAAATCTCACATCGAAGTTGAAAGTTTGAAATTATCACACTGTTGAAATGTCTAACTGATTTAAAAATTTAAGGTCACAAAGATGACACTGGAAAATCAAGGCAAAATCACGTTTTTTGACCTATCGCATCCAAAAAATATGGGAAGAATTGGTGCTATCTCAACCAAAATTTGGGTCAGAGCTCAAAATTGATCAAATAAAATATAAATTGACCCCATGACATGCTTACTAGCTTAGAAGTGGGGGAGGTCCAATGGACCACCGCATGGTACTCCACTGTGCTAAAAGAGCACGGTAAAGTAAAGGGTTAATTAAAGTGTCCATTTTAACTGCTTGCGAAGAGGGAATTTGGATGGGTGCCTTGGGTAGAGTCGACGAACCTCCATATCGGCGAATTGAGTCAATGTTTCGAATGCATCGTACAACCACTATTAATGCCTGACTGAAGCAATCCGGTGAGGGTATTACCTTATCATGATGTGAGAAATTTGCTATCACACATGCGGCGGAGAGATCATCACGGGGGTAACGCTTACTCCGAGCAGCGAGGTAAATTTTTGCAATCTGCTCCAATGGAAAAAATTTACCTCGCAGCTCGGAGTTAGCGTTAACCCCGCATTGATCTCTCCGCTGATGGTGTTTCGAAAATAACCTATCAAACCAGGAAACAGCTTTCTGACTTTTGTGTTAACTGCCATTGGAGCTGGCATTCGAAATGCTATCTCCCAACAATGCATTTTTTGATTACCGAAAAACATAAACAGCTGCAGTTTGATTACAGTGCAGGTATGCATACAATTTGATTTGATGACTCGAGCATCTCTGTCTGCAAAGTTAATTTTGAATGGCACTGTTTTTTGGTTAACTGGGCCTACCAAGGCAATGAGAACATAAATACAGTACATTTGCACTTTGCAGGGCTGTTGTGGGTTCAGGCAGGTAATAAGGGCATGGACAAAGTTGTCCTAAAAAAGACCAGCTACTCTTGTGTTTGCAATTATTTGAGAACTTTCACCTCGGGAATGTTTCTGAAAAGATTCATCCCAAAATCACTCATTGGAATGTTTCCAAAATTCATGATAATGTTTTCAAGCTTATTTTCCTGGGTACACTTCCACTCTGGTCGCTTTTGTGGACGACCCTCTGCAGTGCGTTGGTTTTTGTGGTCGCTGATCATTTCAGCATCTGTGAACACTTTTGTGTTTTGTTCACCAATTTGATACTTTTTTTTTCACAGAGGGGAACGTTTGCCAGCGAGCCTGCGATTCTCGTCAAAAGGAAGTCGAAGGGCAGCCAGGTTTGGTCGTTGGAAAAGCTCGAGAATAAACTGGTCGACATGAGGGAATTGTATTCGATCCATAAGACTGAGAGCCAAACGATTGTAAGTTGTGTTGCTTCCTGGCTCAAAATATACAACCAAAATGATGAAGTTGCACTTTAACAAGCAACTTCACAAAATGATGAAGTTGCACTAACAGGCAACTTCACTTACGAGTATGATGTTAAAACATTACAGTCAACAGCCACAACAAATATCTGCAAAAGTATTGGATCAGGAAACTGCATCTGAGGGGTTGAAAAAATCTTTGATCAATCTGAGACTGCCTGAAAAAAATTGAAAACTGAAAAAAAAATTGGTTGTTGTGTCGACATGGAAAACTATGAGGGTAATTTTTTAGGTGGTTTTTGTGTTTTGCAAGTAAGTTTTCATGAAGTGCACAAAGTTTCTGATGTGAATTATTTGGAAAAGTCAGCGGTAAAATTTTACCTGTCATAACTTAAAGTTTGGGGTGCAACCTCAAGTGCAGGTCAGTCTCTTGCAGAGAGGGATCCACAGACCGAACCCCTGGCGGGGGTTTTGGGGCTCCGCCAAAGCAATTTTAAAGATGCTGGTTGCTGAAAAACGTTGTCTGGGAGCCAAGGGAGTGATACTGACAGCACAAATATAACAGGTAACCCCAAAGGCCAACAGTCAGGAGGAGCAATTTTGGCCAAAAGTCAGGGGGCATATGTGCGTATGGTCACGGTAGTTTTCTGCCCTGCTGGAGCAATGCTCCCTTTCTAGTGTTGACAAAATGCAACTTCATGCCATTTTGAATTCATTTGTGCCATGAATGAATGGAATGATGCCAAATACTATTTTAAAGTGACCTTGTGACAGGATTGCACAGAAATCAAGATTCTCCATTTCTTTTCTTCAACTTCAAAGAATGCCTTTTTGTCCTTTTCTGTTCTCAAATTTCCTGAACTGCACGGGGCTTTTTGTCAGTACCATCTGAATAATTTCTTCCGCCATTCGGGATGTTTTTTCACAGGAGGATTATCTGAGGAGTTTTGTGAGTGACCCTTTCTTTGAGTCTCAGGAAAACCACAACCTCATTGGCGTTGCAAACATCTTCCTTGAAGTTCTCTTCCATGATGTGAAACTCGATTATCTTGCACCAGTCATAAGCCAGCAGGGTGAGATAGCAGGCAAGCTCCAAGTTGAACTGTTCAGAGTGGCTGGGTCGTTCCCTCAGTACAGGACCTGTGAAGCTGATTCCGAGAGTTCTGGGGACAGCGGGAGAGGTCCGGACGAGGATTTTCCGTTGGAAGTCAATGGAACGTCGACTGTGGTTTGCCGGGTTAGTTTCGTTTGGCTTTGAAATCTCAATTTCTCTGCTGCTTGATCGTGTTATTTGGATCGGTATTTTCTTTGACAGGATGTGTGGATCATGGACAAGATGTGTGGGCAAGAAAGATCTTTGCATTATTTTTCTACTGCTTCCAAGAAGAATGCTGGTAATGATTTTGAGAAAGGGGGGACAGCTCCCCATGGAGGCAAAGTCTGAGAAATTATTGTGTTAGCTCTCACAATGAAATGTTATCAGTTTGCTCCATGGACTGCCTTCATTGTTGGTTAGAGTGGCCTCTTCTTTTTTATTCAGGACACGTAAATCTTTGAGCATGGAAAAAGGTCAGGCTGGTGGAGGGGCCATCCAATTATAACAGAGCTTGAAGAGTTTCACACTGAAGGGGCTCGACACAGATGATTAGGATAGGACAGTTTCTGAATTATTGCATGTGGTTGGTGTGGTGAGCAGTGGCGG
>JASGXE010017468.1:0-10018 GCA_030068105.1 Sinentomon sp. SZTP_YWyxl
TTTTTAATAACATGCCAATTGAAGACCTGTGAAAACAGTGAATTGTACCTATCCATCGATTAATAAGTTTTTTTAACCCTTGAAAATGGGTTCTTAAATAACCCCAACGATACCCCGATACCAGGGATATCTGTACGCACCTTCCAGCACTCGACATTATCATTCAATAAACTAAAAAAAAAACTAAAACTAAAATAAAAAACTCGACATTGTCATTCAATACCAATGGTATATTCGATATATACGATGGGTATTCGCAATTTTCTAACATAGCATTTCGCTCCGTAAAATCCTGGCTTCGCGCGGGGATGTCGGGATTCCGAGCGTCTGTTGTTCAGCTGATGTTGGAAGGGAGGTGAGGAGGCACCGATACTGTTTACAGAAAGAAGTTAGGCAAGCAACACGCACCTCATGACGTTAGGGAATAAAAATGCGAATATTTTTTTACTCTTGCCAGAAACTTGAGTCGGGTTAAACGATGTTTAACACGCAACAAAACAAATATAAAGCTAGCTAACTCCAATTCGTAGAAGAGTTAGGCTTTCTTTCTAGCGCTACTCCGCTGTTTTCTAAACGAATTAAAGTCTGGCAATTTCCATAAACAAGCCAAACCGAAGCACCGCACGCGCTTTCTGATCTGTTTTGGCCAACTGGCCTACAAACAAAGATTGTAGCTTGTACGAATATACGTTATCCAGCAGCAGAGCTGTCATGGTCAGTTCGAAATTCCCCTCTGAATAATGCTAGCTCGTTTATACGAACAGACCCACTAACAGGGCAGCAGTTCAAGATTTAATTTTGGACTCGAACTCAGGCACGAAGGAGCAAACAGAGGAGGCAGGGACAGGGGCAGGCCGAGTCAGGCAACTGTGTAGGTACCTTCTTGTATACAAAAACCAGCATTTGAAAAAAAAGCAGTCCATAATTGTTAGGGTTTGCGTTAGGGTGGAAATGGACCGTAGTCACGGCATACCTATAGTTTTCTGTTTTGACTTTCATTAAACAAAAAATAAGAATAAGCCAGTAGTCATTCAAAATGTGGCCTTCCACATTGAATCTTCAATGCGTTGAAAACGGTAGCGGCGTCAAAGTTGGCGTAAAACGGCGCTCACGCGGCGCAATCGATGGGCAAAAGCGGCCAAGGATCGGGTCAACAATGGGGGCCTATCAACGAGGTCTATAGAGAGCTGCTCTGAGGCCACCGCACCACCGACAAACTGAACGTGCCGCACGCGCACACACCATGGCAAGAAGAAGCAGAGACATAGCGCTTTCAATGCTGAGAAGCTGCTTTTTGCAAGCATTTTCAATGCATTTCTGATGAGAAAAGTGGATATGTTTTTACACCATTAGATGGAGGAGAGTCCGTGGATGAATTTGCCAAGCAGAATTTTTGTTGGCCTCCACAGTTTTGCAGAAAACAAGGCTTCTTCAGACATGGTTCATTTCCAAATTTTGGAGTAACGAATGGGGTTTTTCTGCACTTTTTCAAGATTGCTCGGCTCGGTATGCGCACAAGATGTGATCAACTATCTTCATGCGAGGTGTGATTTTAGATAAGATCAGGTTGGTTATGTTAGATTAGGTCTAACGTAACATAACCAAACACAACGAACAAACTGCGGAAGATTATAACAAAGCCGAGTACCTATTGGTAAGTTCTTCGCCTTCTTCTTCATATGCCATCTTGAGCTGACGGCCGGTGGCTCGGCATGAGCCATGTTGCACAACTTGGGCTCGCAAGGAGAAGAATGCCCCATAATCGAAGGCCAACTCCGCTTTGCATTCAACTGAGAATTTCATTGGAATCTGAACCGAGGAGTGCACAACAGAGATTTGGCTTGTTTTGGCCACATAAATACTATAGGTTTGGCTGGATTTGTGGTAAATTTCGGCATTTTGCGTTTGATCTCATTTTCTCGTCAAACCGGACATTTTTTGCGGAGTTTGGCTGGATTTGTGGTAATTTTCGGCAGTTTTCGTTTGACCTCATTTGACCTCATTTTCTCGTCAAACAGGACATGTTTGACGGAGTTTGACTGGATTTGTGGTAAATTTCGGCATTTTTCGTTTGACCTCATTTTCTCGTCAAACCGGACATTTTTTGCCGAGTTTGGCTGGATTTGTGGTAAATTTCGGCATTTTTCTTTTGACCTCATTTTCTCATCAAACCGGACATTTTGCTTTTGCGGTGTGTGGCTGGATTTGTGGTAGATTTTGGGATTTTTCGCTTGACCTCATTTGACCTCATTTTCTCGTCAAACCGGACATTATTGCGGCGATCATGAACGGAATGGCCCGGAGCAAATATATGGCACTTTTGGCAGATCGAAAAGGCTTTGGCTCGATTTGCGATCAATTATGGCACAATCCGCCAAAATTTTCTTTTTCCTCATTAACTTGGTGAAGGGGTCCTTTTATGGTTGTTGTCGCCATCAACTATCTGGGTTGATGGCGACTGCGAGAAGGTCAGTGTGCAAGATTTGGATTTTTGGCTCGTCGGGAAAGGTTTTGGCTCGTTTTCTAGTTAAATACGGAAGTTTCCACATCCAAATGACATTTGACCTCATTTTGCTGTGTGAGAGGACATTTGGCGAACATTGTAACCAGCTGCGGTAATAGAAACTACACTGAGCAGCCCCTCGGGCATGGATCATAGAATGTTTCATATTTGCTATTTGGCTTGTTTCGGAAAAGATTGGCTCGTTTTTTTATTTTATTTCGTTTTTTCTTTGTCTCGTGTTTTATTTTGGCTTGCTCAATGTTTTAGTACAAACCTTAACGTCGTCCTAGGGCCTAAATGATTGCCAAAATCCATCATTTAGCGCGAATTTTCTCTGAACAGTGCATGCATCGCGGCTTCTTTCCGTTGCAATTCATTGCTCCATGCGCTCTTCATGCCCTACTGTAAAATGGCCGCTGCCTGTTCTATTCAAAACAGCCCCTCTGACTCTGGCAGCAGTCTATTTTATTAAATGTCGTTGGGGCCTATTTCACGGCCCATTTTTCAAAGCCCTATTTCAAAGCCCATACCTCACTGGAGTCTGAAATCGCATCGCAAGCCTATCACTCAGGCCTTGCCACGGGGTCTCAATAATGAATAAATACACTGCGAAGCAATCCAATCCTGCGCGAAATCCTTATGTGCCATCATCTCCAAGTTCAATCGAGATTACGTATACATTCAAGGATGAATGTAATTGATCATCCTTGAATCGTATCATCATCAATGAATCATCCATGCACAGATCGTATCACTTTGGGTGGGATGTCACTTGATTGTACGTAGGCTGTTTGATAAGCACGTAGACTGAGACTGCCCTTGCTTCGTCGCTACCTTCTCCTTCTGGTTCGAGTGTGTTGTGGTTTTTTACAAAATAGGATCCTCTCGTTTAGTTGCACTTGACCCAACTCTTGCACCATGCTTTGCTGACATGTTACGTGTCGTCTTTGGTCAGTGTCTTGAGAATCGCCTCCATGGCCATGTTAACGGTTTTAGTGATCGAAAATTGTTGTACCACCGTATCTTTTTTCATTTCAGGAACAGAAAAAGTCACAGGGCATCAAGTCAGGGCCGTACCGTGGGTGGAGTAAGCATTCCATTCCTTTCCATGTTCAAACCTCGGCGAAGAAGTTGGCATGTGAGGGTGCATTTAAGCGGGGTGGAATGCAAAATGGGAATCCAACGTGGCAGACATGTGTCATGGGGAGATAGCTGATCAAAATCTCATTTCTTAAATTCAAACTGAAGTTGAGGTGCTGGGCATTGTTATTCGTGCTGTTGTTCGCCGATCATCACTAACAATGGCGATATCTGCGTGTTCACAGAAACCTCTGGCGTGGCCATTTTGGTGCTCCTGAACCACCCTGCTTTACTGTCGCTGATCAGTCTTCTAACAACTATTTGTCAACGATAAGGTGCCTGCAAAGGAAGTGCATATCCTACTAGGCTTGCCACAGCAATTGGCATGCCTTACTGGAGGTTTTGTCCAGGACATATACAAAAACACATAGAGAGTTGTTTTGTTCTTCGTTAAAATTCATGTTTTATTTCTGTAGGCGAAAATCAAAGAGCCATTTTCAAAGAGCCCGCAAAAGGTGAGAAAATGCCAACAAATAAATGACAAATCCTAAAACAACAAAATCATGTGGAACTTAAGCCGCCAAACCTGGTCACTCTAGTCCCAGTGGGGTAGCTCAGGGAGCATCAGTCTCAGTCTTTATCACTCAGTTTTTATCAAACAGCCCACGTAGAATGATTGCATGAGTTCAAACTTAGGACTTTGGATGGACTCCAAACTTTCTTTTACGTATTCCATACACATGTCAGAAAAATGTTTGCCAAAATATATCAGACTCAAATCATGCTCACAATCGTGTTGACAACCGGCTTAATGACAAGGGTGATGGGTCCCTTTTTCCCCCAATTATATCGAGAGGAGCGCCGCAGTTGAAAACATTTCAATATGCTTGTTAGGTTCAATACTGGAATCAGAAAATATGACCAATCCAATTTTGGTGAGGCTGTTAAAGCACTTCTCTTATAACTTGACCGAGAGTTCGTCGAAATACGAATACTCGTATCAGTCTCGTTCTCATTACTCTGCTGCGCAAAGTGTCGCAAGCACAGGATTATCCCATACTGCTCACACTCCACAGGTCTACGAATATTCTCATTCGTGAAGAGATCCCTCGCCGCGATCGAATGTCAGTAGGTATGTGGTATTCATCGCTTTATCAGATATCAGTTAGGTACGTTGATGGGGCCCAAAACCACCCTTGCATACTCAACTACTACGCGATTTATAGACGTTCAGCTTGGAGTGTTGTAATGAGAGTTTCAAGTTTCTAAACACGAAGGCCAGTGTTTTTTTGTCACAGCCTTACTGCACAGATGATTGATTATACCCATGGGCGTTCCATGAAAGATTGTTGCTCTTGTGATAGCCCCAAGATGTTCGAACTATACGTTACACACTCATTGAGGTGATTATTGATGGAATATGTTGCTTCATTGACAGATTGGAAATAAGTGGAAACCATGGTTTTGGTTTTCTTCCTGCTGATCTGCAGGTGCCCTAGGCGTCGCACCATGCACGAGGTAACATGGCTGCAGATCACATTCATAATGAGGTCGATGAGGCCACGATAATTACGTTAAATGGCTATCATATCATCGTTAGTAAACATTCCAATCTCAGGAATGGACTGGAGTGCGTGTGTCATTGAAATAAATAATTGTTGAAAAGATGGGGTACCAAAGACCCTGCCTTATTTTACTCCATATTCAACAGGGGATTCACGTGAAGGGCAGTCTTGAACTGAGACAACCTGGGTTCGATTTTCCTAAATTTTTTCCAGAAGCTGCGGGATAAACAGCGGAAATCCTTGGCCTGTCAGTTTTGTCAGAAGTTTAATTTTTAATCACGAGGAAAAGCTCTTTTGAGGTGGATAAAGAGACATCGTGTATGTTGAAAGACCATGCAGTGTCTAAACACCTATAGCAATGTCGTCAACAAAAAGAAGTAGGTACCAGCGTTAGCGTTTCACAAGACATGTTGGGGCGAAAACCGAACTGATTCGGCTGAATAATGTTTTTGTCAGTCAGGAAACAACAGATGAAGGTTGCCAATTTTTGTTCAAAATTCTTTGAACTAAAGCATGTCAGGGAAGGGAGACGCCTTTTTCTCAATCAAAGGAAAGCACACCAAGAGTTAGAATGAAGGAAAAGAAGGCTGCAAAATGTAAATGCACGAGATACTAGTACAAAGGGAGAAGGGGCAAGTTCTTTCAGTAAAACGACCTGGACGCAATCCGTCTGGGCCCAGAGTTTTCTTGAGATTTATTTTACGAAGGTGATTTTCATCGCCCAGGAACTTCGATTCCAGGTGGAACTTCCTCTTTTCGGGCAGTTTGAACAACTTGGCCCCTTCTTGGTGGCGCGATATTCAGCATGCGCGACTTTCTTCACGCGCAACACAAGCTTTTTTAAAAAAGCACATTCGGCTCGTTTTGCAAGGCCCGTTCTCCCAGAAAGATGCTTCAGTGAATGAGCTTCTTGCGCAACGCGAGCGAAATGCTATACAGTAATAAAATTCGTGTTCACTGTATTCCACGCAGCATAGGATAGGTACAGGGTATTTCTCGAATGGTTGGCCATACTTCGTTTTCCGCATCGTGGTGGCATTCTGAACAAAAAATGTAGAGTGACTTTTTGTCGTCCGATGACTTCTGGGGGTACTCAACGAAAATAAAGCATGGGCCCATACTGTCATCCTATAGGCATCACAGTTATAGGTAACCAAAACCAACTGTTAAACAAATAGCAAAACAAACAAATGCAAACAAAATCAAGGCAAGAGGGCATTTTTCTATTGCCATTTTTTGTTTAGCATTTGTTTTGTTTTTATTTGTTTCCAGTTGGGGTTACCTGTGATGCCAAGGTGACAGGTATGGCCCATGTTTTATTTTTTAGTACCCCCAGAAGTATCGGAGACAAAAAGTACTCTACATTTTTTGCAGAATCACCACGTGCTAACAGAAGTTGGCCCCTTTTAGCCCTGTATAGGGCCAATTTCTGTTCTCCCTGTGGTCCGTTCTCAAGGGGAAAAGAAAAGGAGCATAAGGGATGTGGATGTAGGCTGGGTATGTATAGTGACCCCGATAAGTACAGGCATTTTCCAGTGTGCGAATGCCTATCCATCAAAGACGCCTTAATTTGCCCGCAAATCATCCTATGACCTGACCTGGTCTTGGCTGGCCTGGCCTGGCTCAAGTCGGCTTGATGCACGTGCCTATATTCCAGAGACTTCCTTCTCGAAAACTAAATCAGTGCGTGTCTTGCATTCTTGCAAATGCATCTTTGCCGTGTGACCCGACCCAAACAACTGCTTCCCTTTCGTCTCCTTTGTCTTTCTCCCATTTGCCTTTTCCACCCCCTGCGCCCACCCCCACCCTCACCCGCCCACTATCCGCCCTTCAAAAGAAGAGAGAGCACAGCTCGATTTAGTTTGCAACACGTGCAGCATTTCCCACAGCAGAGCGATGATATTTGGTATAATTATTTCCCATTTCTTGATTTTTTTATCCCATCGTCCTGGAAGATTGGAAGGAGGCAGAATTATTATTGTTAACCGCAGAATAATATCAATTGGAATGAACGGATGCATTTCGTTTGCAGACTCGTAGCGTAGGTAGGCCTACCAATAGAAGAGTCATATGCACCGCACACGAAAGTGGGTACCCACCCACCCCATCAACTCAGTCCAACAGAGTCTACAGACACAATCTGGAATCGACTTTAAGTTTTTTTTTGTTCGAAAAAAATCCCAGGCCTTCTTATGGCAAATCTTCAGTTTTTTTAAAAAAGCACCAAGATGTGCAACTCAAACAGACGCCCTTCAGCATGTCTCGCCAAAATGAGCCCAATTTGGGGTTGGGGACTTTTGACGGCGACAGGTAACATGGAAATGTGTTCCCGGAGGCGATTTTAAGAAATGAGAATTTCGCGTTTGGGCATATCCCGATTTTGCACGTATCAAAAAAGTGAAAAATAAAGCTAATCTAAACCTAACCTGTCCAACTTACCTAACCTACCCCAACCGAACCTAACCTAACCTGGCCTAAACTAACCTTTTTCCATTGTTTCTAGCGTTTTACCCCGTTTTTGGAGGGTCGGTTTAACACGGAGTTAGATGGAAAAGGGTCCAAACGCGTACTCATTTCTTAAACAAGCTTCCCGGAGCCAATTTTTCCATTGATTGAAATACACGTAGGTTTTTGACTTGCCGTGACGAACATGTCCACGAAAGTTGGTGGTTGATTTACGGGACATCCTGCACAGTGGTACGCCAAAAGCCAAAAGTAGCTGACCAGTGACATAATCGTTCACATATTTATGTCACATGCACTGTGCATTGCATGGGAACAGAACAGAACAACAGATGCAGGCTTTTATTGGAAGCTTAATGAAGAGAAATTTATTTAGCAACAAGAAGTTATGACCCCCATGCATTCGCAGGAGCAGGAAAATCAGCCAGAAGTTTTGGTTTGAAAGACATTTTTATGAACAACTTTTTGTTCTTTCTTTCTCGCTTTTTCATTTTTAATCGACACCCCTCCCAACTGCCACCATGCCATGCCATTGCCACATAAGACCACTTCTGTTGTTCCTGTTTGGTTGTTGATGGTCATTCCTGTTTCTATTTTTTGGAACTGGATCTATCAGGGTGTATTTTAAAAAGTCTGTGAATTCCTCTTCACTAAACGCAAGGCCAAAGGGTCAGAAACGACAGTACAGTTTTGATTGAAGAGTCTTTGATATTGTAATTTATCAAATCCTCTTTTAAAATAATAGAACAGGAAGCATAGTTACATATTTTCATAAGGAATAACTGGAGCACAGAAGAAAGAGGAGCTAATTTCAGGGAAGTGCTGAAGTGGATCAGGAAAGAATTTCTTGGCGTTCACCATGGAACATCACGGAAATAGCAATAATTCAAATCTGTTTATTTATCAGTTGGGGTTTGGAATGCCATTTTCATAAAGAGTAACAATACCCATCACACCTTTTTCTTTTTTTTTTCTTTTTTTTTTTTTTTGTAATCAAGTTATTATTATTATTATGATTAAAAAACTGCCACAAAGTTGATGGTGGCAGATCGACGAACAGAGTTCTGAGTCAAAGAGTCAAGAGGAGATAAAAGAAATCAGCAACATGGAATAAACAACGAAACAATCAGCAATGTGGAAACATGAAAACAAGAGGATGGTTAAGGAAGACGTGGTGCGACGCCCTTGCGGGCTGCGGTGCTAGCCACAACTGGGGAGATGGGAGAAAGACGATTCCAGTCCCTAATTGTCCTGGGAAGAAAGAATTAAAAAGGATGTTTGTTTTGCTGAGCGGCACGTAAAAAAACACCGTTATCCGCCCTTCTCTGATTCGGTTTAATGAAGTATTGTGAGGGAAAACAAAAATTGAGGGAATAACTGACGATTTTAGAGAAACGTTTGAGCCTGCGCTCCCTTCGCCTGAAGGATAAAGATCAATCATCAGAGCAGAAACGCTAACATCACGTCTAAAGTTACCAGTTATAATGCGACAAGCTCGTCTTTGCATCATTTCTATTCTAGAGGAATCGGTTCACTGACAGTTTCACTGTGAGCCAACTGTCTTTCAGGGGTAGCGGTGGAATTGCATTCGATTCTTTCAAAGACCTGAGATATTGCCAGATTTTCGGGAATATTTGTCCTCCAGTGTGTTGTTCACAAAAGAATGAAATAGGGCTGAATTTAAATCAGAGCACTCCGTGCGTAGCGCGTTGTACTTCTCCTGATCAACGCGCTACGCACGGAGTGCTCTGATTTAAATTCAGCCCTATTTCATTCTTTTGTGAACAACACACTGGAGGACAAGTTCAGAGCTTCCTGCATCACCTTCCACGAATCTTGAAAACTCTTCGAGTTCTGTAGTGATTCACTGAAATACTCAGCTCTGCGTTCCTTTAGATTATCCTCAATTTCTTTTGATGAGTTGCTTAACCTTGCTTTCAAGATACCACTAAATGGCTTTTTTATGGATTTACTCATCACGTTAGCGCTCGCGTCCCAACCAGCTTCTTATCGAACCAGCTTTCAGTAGGTAGAGATTAATGGTACAGAACTTTGCCAAGGATACGCACATAAACTGATAAACGTTGGCACACTCGTATGATCTGATATTGGATATAAACAACTGAACCTGCAGAGAAATCACCCAGACCCAGACCATTGAAACGGATATGATCCAAAGATTTGAAGCTTGAATCGTAATTGGTATCTTGATTTGCTATCATTATAAACTTGTAATGAGTCTTCCTAACATTCTCTGAAAATTGGACATCGATAAGAATTGAAGTTTTGAAGAAAGTTGAATCATCATTCGAGAAATTTTGTCTGTCTTGAGAGGTTTCAGACTTTGAGATTGAATTTCACTATCAAAATCCGCCACACCACACTCCATACCCCAATAGCTACCCCC
>JASGXE010017470.1:0-10457 GCA_030068105.1 Sinentomon sp. SZTP_YWyxl
CCTACCCTGACCCAACCTAACATATTTTCTTTATTCCGAGTGTTTTTCTCACTTTCTGTGTTCGAAGTTTAACAGGGGTAGATGGAAAAGTGCCCGATTCGTATAGATTAATCAATTACGCTTCCGGGACTTGATATTCGTTTGGCCTTTCCTTTTTTCCCTAATTAAAGCGAACCAAACCTGCCCAAACACCCAATCCTCACTGCCCATTGCTTGTTGCCAAGCTATTGGTTGGTATCCGCTATAATTTCTTCTAATCCTTCTCCTTAATACCCGCCTATCAGACCGAGAAACTTCTCCGAAGTTGGCGCATCCACATATCGCCGATGAGAACAACGTTAGACCCAATTCAATAGAAATACCCATGGACCGCTGTTTTGAATGCATCCCTTACAACAATGGAAATACTGCATAAACGAATAGAGTTGTTTCGCATCTTGAGATTTTGTTCGAACCGAGTGGCATAATAATCGGTCCACCTCACTTGGAATGACATCCGTAGGTTGTTTTATAGGCCTATGTCTTGAATACTTGGCAAAATAGCGTTGAGTAAGGGCGCAAGTGAACTTCATCGTTGGTTAGAAATTCCATGATGACTCCTTCTGGCAAACAAATGAAGCTGCAATCGTGTGAAACAATTTGGCTTGTGTAGCATAGACATAGACCACAATAAATCCAGAAAACCCCGAAATGTGCTCACTTCAATGTGGCTGCAAATAATTTCGGACTCCCGGGACTCCAAATAGAGCTGAGATTCGTAGGTATGTGATGCGCATAAAAACGTGATGTGTAAGATTCAATTTTGTTGAATTAATCCAAAGAACCCCTACGAAACAAACGGCGCTGCAAACCGTGCAGCAACTTATGATGTGTGTTGCATACGGCAGAAAAAAGTCAGGGGCAACAAAACTGACGGATGCGACAATTTGGCTGTTCCAAAAAGCTTTCTGCAAATCAAAAGAAAACACAGCAAAATTATCAAAACCAGGTGGCCAAGTTGGAGCTGTAACAATGGCAGTCTGTGTGTCCAAATAATTTCAACGGGACTTGATGCGACTTCACGCCTTTCATGAGCGTCCTGGTGGTAGGTATAAGGCGCATGTTGTCATTGATTCCAAATGGCACCAGAGTTCATGATGAACTCCTGTGTACGAAGAACTTTGGAAAGTTGTGTATCATGTAGCATTGTTTTCTTGTTCTAATTGTTCTCCTACTGAGTCTCTTTCATCGCCGCAGAATCATCGTAGGAGCGTGAGAGTTCGAAACACAGAAAAAGAGTGAAACGTGTATTTATGATTGCCCGCACTTTTTACTGCAAACGCATGGAAATTCGAGATTTTTATTACCAATTTCTGCATGTAAAATGATCATTTTTGTAATAACCTAACCCTTAACCTAGCCCTAACCAGCAGTCGATTTATCTGATTTTGGCCTTTTTCCAATTGCTGGCCTTGTTTCTGGCCCTGAACAAGGCCAGAAATTTTGAAAAGGCCAAAATCAGAGAAATAGACCGCATTTGTGAGATAATCTTGGCCACAGGTAGGACTGAAACTGAAAAAAGAGTTAATGAAAAAATAACCCTAAACCTAAGTCTGACCTAAGCTAACTCTTATTTCCTGACCTAACCCCTTTTTCGTCTGAGGCTAGATTTGGTGGAATTAGACCGCGCTTCCAGAAATCGTATGTCGAGATGTACCCAAGGAGTTCGGGATTTCAGGCCAGCAGGTTGGGAAACATCCATCAGAAAAAGGAATAGGGCAGCAAACCGTGGGCGGCAGAAACATCAAATTTTGCGGAGTGGGGAGGTGTTAAGATATTCTGACCTCCACCTTTATCATATTGGTTCCTTGCAAGATCCTTTGGTGTAGAATCACGCAGCATCGAAACAGTGCCGATCGAAATCCAATGTCCCGCGTGTGCCCCAATTGCAAGCTCGCAGCATTTGCTCCTCAGAATTCTTTAAAAAATGACGGGGGTGATACCCATCAAAGAGAAAAACTGAGAAAAATGTGAATATGCCATGAATAAGAGAACCGAAAACGTAGCGCCCTGATTGTACGCGCAGACACTGGCAGGTAGCTACTCGCAAGCTTGTGATGTCAATGTGGCAAGGACTAACTGTGCGTCCGAAATGTTGAATTATTGAATCGCTTTCACGGGTCCTGTCACCATGACGTCCCAGCTGTTGGAGACCGCAATGGTTCAGATTCAACGAAGGAAAACAAAGCACGATTTGCAGGAGACACGAGAGGAACACGCCCCCAGTTCAAAAAACATCAAAATACGTTCCATGTGCCTTTTGATAATACCTAAGGGCAACGTTCCTCCAGTCTTGAAATCACGTTGCTCTGGACCCCTTCCAGTTGTCTTTCCCCCTCCCCCGTCAATTTATTTTCCTGCAATCCGGAATCCGACAGCATCTTTCTGAAGCCAGAGATATCGCGAGATGTCTGCAGTGGCCTGCCATCTGTGAGGTTGCACGAAAACCATTATTTCGAGGATGGTCGATAGATTGTGCAAAGTATACCCAATTCTGAGTCGTTATGCGCCCATAAGATGCCGCCACGGAGGACATCAAATTGATGAGACCGACCAAATGGCAAAAACGATGCGCTTGGCAATTTACAAAAGCCTCAAATTGGAATTCATTTGACCAGGAAAAACAATGCGGCCGCATTCCCCATTGCAACTCACACTTAGGTTCAACTCCCCAATTCAATGGATAGATTTAATTGCGTTGGGAAAATTTAAAAATTTCACTATTTACAACGCTGATTCCTTTTCCTATTGTTGCGAATTATGCTTCCGTCTGTTGAATTGGCTGTGTGTTGACCCTCATGTGCAACTCATTGAGTTGCACATGAGGGTGAGTTACAATGGGGAACACGGGCGATGGTCTCATTGAGGTTCAACAAAGTTTGTGCTTTTCTTGTCTCCGAGCTGCCGCCTTTTTGGGAAATTAAAAAATTGATAAGTAATCAATCAAAAACAGCAATTATTGCAAGCCCACCACTTCTGTCGAAGGACCTCCCTGCACAATGTCAAACAGCACACGTATGACTCGTATGACTCATTGTATGACAGCACACGTATGACTCATTGCAAGGAGCCCGCAATTTGCACCTATAAAGTGGCGGCGGAATTAATGTACTCATACATGTTTTCTTCCCGTTTAACTGTTGCCACCGAAACTTTTCTCCTTTCTTATGGCATACTTAGGCGGTAGAAATTAAATCGCCAGATTTCAACAAAGCGTAGAGGTGTCAGATTTTGATCTCGGTAAAAATGAGGATCCTTAGTTTCTGAAGCATGGAGTTTTTGAACAAAATCTGAACAGTTGCCATTTTTATAGGTGCCCACATCAATTCCTTCACCACAATACACGCAAGATGAAAAAATGGCTCGTTTCTTATTGGTTGGGTCTGGCCGCGTTTTCAGCTGTAGATTTTGTTCAAAACTTTTTACAAATATTTCCTGTGAAGTTCCAGTGTCGGAAGCTTTGTGGCAACTGAAGACCACATCTTTTTCCAGCATGCAGAAAAACAAACAAAACCTTTGAAGATGCCCTCCGACTTCAAAATCGGCGAAAATTCCGTTCTTTTATTTATTTGATCCGTCATGGTGCCATTACGAACAAAGCTCTTGTCAAGCAAGAAAACCAGCCTGAGAATAGCAGTCACGTAACTGCGTTGACAAGAGAAAGGCCCGCCAGGTTCGCCATTTCAGTGACTCAAAACCCGCGATATTTTCCAATCTGCGATGGCAATTATTTTCACACTGCTCGAAGAGGAATCTTCGAAGGAAGCCAACAAAAGTTGCCGTCCAACCTTACCAAAACATATTGCGAAAAGTATAGAAGGCCACAACTTTCTCTGGATCACACGAAATCGCCCTTTGCCTCTTTTTCCAGGGAGTGTCCAACAACTATCAGACTGTATAAACAGTAACCCCTAAAATTTGTGGGCTAATTCATTCCGCCAGAATCCAAGCTGATTTTCACGCACGTTCGTTTGTTTATTTGTCAATTTCAGGGAAACCCGATATGTGTTTGACTTTATCCAAAACGTGCCTCCACAACACCCTTGGAGCAAAGAGCTGTGGCACATTTTGTCCAGCGAAGTCCACTACCAGCAACTTTTTGGACGCCTTTATGAGAATTACTTGCCATGAGTGAGGAAAAAGTGAAAATGTGATTGACAGAACCAGAAATCATTACCAGAAGTGAACCATAACTGTGGTTGGTAACCACAGGTTCGAAACCTTTTCCAGCTGATGAGTGGCCTGAAGGAATTGCCAGAACTTTGGAAAAATTCAGACGCGAAACCAGCCAAGTTTTACATGTTGGTGCTCATCGCACACTTGTGCACAAGTGTCAGCCAGGAGCTGACACTTGAACTTCAGATGATCCAAAGGAGAGCAGCTCGTATTCTCACAGGTCAATTCTCCCGCCATGTTCGTGTTACAGTCTTTTGAGAGATCTGAATATCGAATCGCTGGCTTACAGAAGGAAAACACACACACTGGATGTATTTCATGATATGATTACCCATTCCCGAAATTTTGATTTTCCGACATGTTATTTCTTGAAACCCAAGCAACGTAGAAGAGATAATGGACTCGCTGTCGCCACCCCAACTTTTAAAACCAACTATATTTTAATTCATTTTTCCGAAGGCGATTGGAATGGTCTCTCCGCTATACCTCACCTCTTTATCGCAAGAGCGCTTACTTCCAGGGCGTCACACCACACTTTAATAATTCGTTAAATAAGTCTTTCTGTGTAGCTTTTTCGCTATAGAGTCATTTTTCATTGATTTTTGTTCTGTTCGTTTACTGTTGTGACGATCTTATTGCGAAAATGCATGCATTTTTCCTGTCACCAGATCCTTTGTTAGATAATTATTATTTATTTATTATCATTCCAAAAGCAGCAACAATGTATGGACGCCGCAACAATCACACAATAAACATGAAATGAAACATGGCACACAATGAAATGGCACACAATTCAACATTCAAGACAGAAAGGCACAGCCCCACTCACGGATGCTGAGTCCAACCCGAAGCAGAAAGCCGCTGGGGTCGCCGATAGTAGATCGACAAATTCTCCCACCGTAGCAATCACAAGATAGAAACCAAACTGCTTGGCATCAGTCGATCGAATCACACTCCACAACGTGTGGATCCAACAACCAGCAGCCCCAGCAACTCTCCGCCCCTGACCAAACCCAACACACGAGAGTGATGCTATGCAATAACGCCGTCAGGTAAAAAGGTTAAAAGCAAAGTAATTGATATCAATTCAATGGGCCGATTTTTTAAACGAAGCCCATCTTTTAGGCCGCGGATTCTTTTTCTTTTGTGTATAAAATTGCATTTAAAAAAGAAACAATCCGCGACCTAAAAGATGGACTTCGTTTAAAAAATCGGCCCAATGTGTCAGAAAGTAAAACAATGGCAGAAGGTGAATTTGGCAGCCGGGAAAGTTTTAATGACGTTCTTCTGATAAGGGCAGCGTCAGCAGGCAGTCTGTTCCAAGACAGTATTGTCTTTTGAAAAAGGAATGGAAAAAAAAAAGTTTCGCTTGCATGTTGGAAGGAACAGACTCAGGCCATTATCAGTGCGTCGCTGATGAGGTTTGATCCCAAACTCAGGGGGGAGGTAATAATCAACGGTTCCAGCAATCATATCACTTAACAGATTCAGACAGTGGACTTGGCGCCTGCTTTCGAGGGTTGCAATATTAAGTTCTTTGAGCATGGCCGTCACACTAGCAAACCGATAAAAATTTCCTGTAATTACACGGGCTGCTCTCCTTTGGACTTTTTCGAGAGCATCAATTTCTGTTCTTTTACTGGGATTCCAAACGGCACATCCGTACTCCAGGATGGAACCCAATTGGGAAGAGGCTTTGCTTATTACGCCAGAAATATGTGCATCCCAAGATAAATCATGGTTTATGACAACGCCGAGGTACCTGAAAGTGGTACCACCTCAACTGAACAGTCAGCAATGGTGGAAGGTATGGAAAGAGGACAACACTTTCTGTCAAAAAGAACTAGTTTGGATTTGTTTATTTTCATTCCCCATTTGACACACCACTCGGATATTTTCTCAAGTCAGTCCTCAATGTTGAACAGTCTTTGTGACAGTGTTTGTGAAATTAAAAAATAAATAATAAATTAGTGCAAAAAGCTGTGGTGGAACCTCAATTCCATCTCAGACGGTATCTTCACTCACCAGGGGGCATCAGAACCCTGAGCAACGTCCTCTCATGGAGAAGCGTCGAAATACCAATGGTTCCGCGTTGGTTCCGCGCAAAAACATAGTGGCAACAGACCCTAAAAATTACATCTGTAACCCGGGCGCTTATTAATTTAAGAAATGCCTGCCGTTTTGGCACTTTTTTCAATTTAATTCCGTGTAAAAGTACGGTCTCCCCTCAAAACGGAAAAAAAGTGTTTGATGTTTGGAACTTAGAAAAAGTTTAGGTGAGGTTAGCATAGGTCAGATTAGGTATAGGTAGATTGGTTAGGTTGGGTAATATCAGCTTTCTTTATTCGCTTTTTGGCCACGCGCAAAATCAGGATGTGCCCAAATCAGAATGCAGAATTGAAATATCCAACGCGGGCCGCATTTGGGATCCCAAGGCGGCTGTTCAGATTTCGGCAAAAACTCCATGCAGGATTCCAGGGCGGCTGTTCAAATTTCAGCAAAACCTCCATGCTGTACAAATTAAAAATCCTCTTTTAAGTGAGGTCCTGATCCACCTCCATATCTGACACCTCTGGAATACTTCGTTGCAATCTGCCCCTGCAAACCGCCTGCAAAAGAAAGAATAAAAGTTTCGGATGCAACAGTTTTGTGGGGAAAAACACATGATCAATTCCGTCACGACTTCACACATATTTTGGAGTCAGGGCCCCGTCTAAAATATGCAAAATAATTTCTTTGCTGATGAAAATCCAGGATCGTTTTCTGGCAACCACGGTGCCAAGTCAAGAAACGAAATGTGCTGAGTGCTGCACCCAGCGGAAAAAGAATGAAGCCCACCGCTAATGTAGATGGTGCCATGTATGTATGTACAACCTGCAGCTGAACTCCCGTAATTCAAACGAATTTGTGGCAAACGGAATGTCAACACGGGGCGGAAAAGTTTGAGGAATCAGCCACGTGTTGGACAACAGGTGCACGACACACCTGGGAAACAAATGGCGCTGATAATCGAGTGGATCAATTTGATGCGTGCAGGCGGTGTGCGGCTCGAAAAAGTTGAGAGCAAACGCGACGTCCTATGCTTCGATTTGTTGAAACACCTGCCCTGATTTACTCCTTGCAAACAAATGGCGCTGCAAATTGCACAGAGCAGAGCGATGTGCGTTGCATACGGGCTGAATAAGAAAGGGGCAAACGAGACTTTTTTCATTGCCCTGATTTACTCCTTAGAAACAAATGGCGCTGCAAACTTAGTGGAGCATTGCGATGTGTATTGCATACGTGACGAAAAAGTTAGGGGCAAACGCGACGTGCGCTTCGTCGTGGTGAGATGCAAAGACTGCCACAAAGGACAAACAAAGTCGCTGTCGCCCGCATTGTGGCTCCCTCGAATTGCAAGAAAAAATAGTGGCAACTGCTGCCACTTCTCTGGTGGTATGTGCGACCCATCACTTGATAGTGGCCCCTGCGTTCCCCACAAACCCGTGTGTTCGCCACAAAACGTGCAGGATGACTCCGGAGTGCGGAAAGCTTTTTTTAATTTCCGTACCAGATGGAGATGGTCTTTCTTATCGCCTCGCGAGCATGTTCACGCACTCGCCATTGAACTTTCAACACTCTTAATCCGGCAAAAAAGCGGCAGGCACAAAAAATTGGCCAGGTCAGGGAGGTTAGGTTGGATTTTGTCAACTTTATTTTTCACTTTTCGGTCACGAATAAAATCTGGATAAGCACAAATCTATGTGCAGAATTGAAATGCGCGTCCGGCATGGTGGACCCCGACGAGCTCATCGACCTCTCAATCCTTTATTTTGTTGTCAACCTAACACGATGTTGATGTCCGCCTTTTTGGTGGACATCAAAAACGTCCCCAAAATTGGCCATACCCACTGCATAGATGCAGATTGAAAAGCTTGACCAATTGCAGACTGTTCCGTTGGTCATTTGTCGAAAAGGCCAAATGTCCAAATATGCGGTAAAAACAACACTAATTTCTTCAGATTTGTTGCACCACAGCCTTCGGTCCCGCTAACTTTCTGAATGGAATTTCCTAATATTATGAAAATTTTCCAGTTGTACCCGATATTCCAACGTCATTGATCGCATGGGCTCAACAAAAAGTGCCACTCCATTGAGGACACAGCAAAATGAGCTCGTGCGGGATCACGCAATTACCAGTTACGCCACTCAAGGCAAATCACCCTGGCCTCGACCTGTTCTCTAGACGAAGATTCAGTCCAAGGAAGAGCCCACACTCGCCCCCAGCGCACACATTGTTTCTAAGGGAATTCATTGAATATATGAATTTCACACCCACAGGAATCAATTGACTCCTCATCATCTCAGCAATAAGTTAGAGGAGAGCTTGATTGCATGCAGGGCGAGTTCTGAGAAAACTGCGACAGAATTTCAATATGCATGGAAACAAATGACTGTGCAAATTGAGTTCATGGCCAGATGTAATGTGTGCTGTAGGTATGGTACATTTCCGCCGCCACTCTACACGTGGCAAAAAGGCAAGGGGTTATTGCGTCGCAATTTCGTTGCGTTGGCAAATAGATGAGCGCAACACTTCCGGGAAACAATAATGACGCTGCAAATTGAGAGCAAATGCGAAATTAGGTGACAAGTTTCGAACATGCTGCATATTGATCATAAAACATTAATAATTGTGACCTGCTTGCTTTCTCAAAAGCTGATTAGCCTTGGAGCGACTGCCATTTTGGTAAAACATTTTGGTAGACCACTTTTTGCCATTTTGCCACTTTTTTGCCATTTTGCCACTTTTTTGCCATTTGCCATTTTGGTAGACCACTTTCTTTCAGCAGCATATTCTCAATCTGGTGCCACCCTCGCTACCTGTTTGCTTGTTGTCAACTTTCTGGTTGGTGTCCACCTCTGTAGAGCCGGAAATGTAGAGCAAATGTAATGTCTGTCCGCAAATGTAGAGCCGGAAAAACGTTCCCGAAGTTGGAGTATCCTTAGAGTTGCTGATTGGAAAGCTCAACTTTGAGGAGTTAATGTCAAACTTAAAAAAGCCCTGCTTTTTTTCATAGTTCCAGCTGTCAGTTTAAAAATATGCAGCTGCTCAGCCTATAATAACAAACCTGTTGTTTTTAAAATGATGACATACCGCTTCTAAACTGCATTAAAATATGCTGCAGGTTTAAAAATACGCAACTGTTTGAAAATTCGACAACATAAAGTTCAAGGCAGCACCTTTTCTTTACAATATCACCATTTTTTCAAAAAACAACTGAAGAAGCAGAAGCATATTGCTGAAGCTGTATATATTTCCGATCGCTGGAACTTTGGGTAAAAGGAAGAGGTTTTTTGTCTTTGCTTTCCCCGGATGTTTGACTTTTCTGAAGTTTGATATGATTCGCAATACTGATTGTGTCCCTTTAAAGCATCATAACTGCGAAGCAATTGCAATACAGCTTCTTTTAATAAATTGCAGCTCATCATATTTTAAAGCTGAGCATATTAAAAGCAGCTTCGTAATTTCAAGAAGCAACTCATATCTTAAAAGCAGCATACCTTGTGCAAACCAGTGCATCGGTGGCACCATATTTTTAGACCATATTGGACAAACGGAATATTTTAGTACTGCATTTTTTTTATCAAAGAGAACCGTAAATAAAGCTTGTTTCAAAATAAAGTTTATATCGAATCTGGTTCCAGTTGTTTTTGATTAAAATCGTGACTGTTTTCTACTCTTGGCGCTTTTCCAACGCAATTCTCTCTCTCGAATGGGGTGACGTCGTGTCACTCTTTTGCTTGGAAAACAACTTGGAAACAGCGGAGAACTTCTTCGAGTTCTCTCTCTCTCTCTCCCTCCGCGAATATGAAAAACCACGTGCGTGTCAACCAGCAGAGCATGGACCTGCCTGCGCTGTGCATCGACTGAAACTGGCGAGAGAAACTCGAAACCGGTTTTATCAGGATAGGCCTAGGTAGTTCTCCAGTACCTACAGACAGCCAGGATCCTGCAGCCAATAAACGTCATCTGTTTTTCAGTTGGCATGGCAACAGTCGAGTGTATTCTGGGCCTGGTCTCACAAAGCGAAGACTGCATAAAATCCGGGTCCGAGTAGTCAGCTGTTCACAATCGAAAATGGTGTCGTAAGCGGCTGTCATAGTTCTTATTTCGCTGTGCGGAGAAAAGGATTTTGCGATTCACAACAGTTCAAGATAGTCGCGTTTCTTAGCGCAGTTCCTTAACAGGCCTCAGTTCCCTG
>JASGXE010017473.1:0-16874 GCA_030068105.1 Sinentomon sp. SZTP_YWyxl
TCATGGATGCAATTGGTGAAATGCAAATGGTGAAACCATCATGGATGAAATTCGTCGAAGCAGCTTTGTGGCAAGAGCTCGCTCAGGCATCATGAAATTTTGCAAAATGCACAGGAACTTGGCCTGATTTGCAGTTGGCCAGTCATTGGGCCGATTTTTTAAACGAAGCCCATCTTTCAGGCCACGGATTAATTTCTTTTTAAATACAATTTTGTACACAAAAAGAAAAGAATCCGCGGCCTAAAAGATGGGCTTCGTAAAAAAAATTGGCTCATTGTACCTACCCCTTTTTTTTCGACGAGCCAACTGTAAATTATAAGGCGAACAACTTGCACGTGTTGCAGATTGTAAAGATGCCTCGCCGCAAATCTGCTTGGACGAATTTGGTTAATGCAGGACGGCGCGCCACCCCTTTTCACAGTTAATGAGCAGCAATGGCTTGACTTGAGTTTTTAGCCGCATGATTGGGAAACATGGTTACATAGAGTAGGCACCGATGTCTCCAGATTTACCCCGTGTGACTTATTCCTGTGGGGCATAACAATCCCAAAAGTTTACAACCCCAACAAATCCTAAAAGTTTACCCAACACGACCTTGCGACCACAACTGATTGCACCAACGAATCACAGCGGCTGTGGCCGCAATGGATCAAGTCATGCTGCACCGAACTTTCATTAACTTGCCACAAGGTCAGAGAACTGTTTTCACCGCAATGGACGCTATATCGAACCGTTTATACCAGGAAATTGGAGAAAACACAGTGTATAGGTAGTTAATTTTGGAAAACACTGTAGAATTGAATATTTGAATTAGGGACAGACATATCCTTAAAAATTGTCCACAATTCCCAATAACATTTTCATAATTATAATTGTGAAAATAATTATTGTTAATTTTTCATGCAAGTGAAAAAAACAACTTCCTTTTATTTTGCACCTGGTTTTGATAGACTTTTGCACCAATAGGTATACTTTTGTTATTGCAATCAGCACCTTCATTCAGCATCAAGCAACTTTGCAAAATCTTTATCTCTGGTTTTTGGAAACTGTTGGGGCTACATAAGGCTACTTATTTTTCATTTTTAGGCCCTCATACAAGTGGTTAGAGCCTTTCTAGAGCCTATCTCTGCATGAAACGTCCCGATCCGAGAGCTTCTTTTGGCGATATTTCTTTCCGTTTTACAAAGAACCTTGGTGCATGGATTGTATTTTTTTTTTTTTTTTTTTTTTTAATAATTTCCCATGTCTTCTGATCTTCCAGCTTGAAGAATCAGTTGCTACAAGAGAGGCTGAGAGACAAAAGAGACATAGTTCGGTGCATGCTGCCTCGGCAGACGACTTCCTTCCTGCCCTGATCTACGTAGTCCTGAAAGCGAACCCACCTCGGCTTCATAGCAACATTTCGTTCTTGACGCGATTTGCAAACGGAAAGCGACTGAGGAGCGGAGAGGCTGGTTATTACTTCACAAATTTGGTAAGATCACCAATATTAATTTGTAAAGCAGTTACTTTTTGAGAATCATAATATAATAATTGCAGGTATTGCGCACACTCGGAAGTTTCATCAGATTCAACGATGACTGCCTGCAAAAATGCCTCTGAGGTGAATATGCGGGCCACACTGTAAGCGCATTCTGTTGGTCCCCGAACATGCTAGGAAAATCAGATTTTGTGTTCTGAAAGTATGATTGCAAAAAAAAAAAAGGAACACATTCTGTTGTTCCCCGAACATTTTAGGAAAATGTGATTTTATGTTCTGAAAGAATGATCACAAAATGAAGACATGAGAAAATCCGTTTCCCGTTCGTAAACTTACAAGATGAACTTGCGACATTTCGGTCCCACGGACGTGGACCTTTATCAAGCGCTGCTATCGCACTGATCGACGGTTGGTTTTCTTCATTCTTTGGAGTTTTGATGTGGGCGGTGGGTTGATGAATGCGGAAGGAGCCTGCTGGTAAATCGCTTGTTTGCAGAGGGGTTATTGTGTGACCGAAACGTCGCGAGTTCATCTTGCGAGTTTACGAACGGGAAACGGCTTTTCTCATGTCTTCATTTTGTGAACATACCGTTCGTGGTGCACGTGCAGAAATTGAAAGAATGATTGCTTGAAATGAACAATGCTGATTGTTTCTTGAACTTGATGTTTCGACGAGATAGGACCCACTAACCTCACTTTCTTTGGCTTGTTTTGGCACGCTGGTGTGGGGAGGGTGTTTGGACGAGAAGATGTCAACAGTTTTTATTAAAATCCCCAGCCACATTGCTCCAGCATGCATTTCAATTGCTAGAAAATGCCCGTGAACTCTGTCACACCTCAATCCTTGTTTCTTGTTATTCCATTGTCTTTTCGGTAAAATTTTACAGAGCTTTGCTTTGACAGATCAAATGCTGGGTCAAATGGCGACAGGTTTCAATGATTTTGGTGTCAGAAGGATACCTAGACTGGATAATGGTGACAACTTTGCGGCAGGTTGACGTGCTGTTCCAACTGAATACTGTGCTGCAGGCCATTGTGCAGAATGAGCAACTGACATTTTTACAGCCTCCGAAGTGGTATTTGTTTCCCAACGTTTTCGAAATGTTTAAAAAATGATCTTAATTCGATCCTTTGTGAGGCTCGGAGAGAATTTGATCACATAAAACGTAGGGGCCTACCTTTAGTGATTGACATTTCCTCCGTAGTTTTACTTGATGCACTACGCGTTTCGAGGCGTCACGTCCTCTTCGTCATCAATTGCACCTGACGAAGAGGACGTGACGCCCCGAAACGTGTAGTGCATCAACTAAAACTACGGAGAAAATGTCAATTAGGGCTAAAGGTTAGTTTAATCTTTAAAAAATGGTTGGATTTCTCTGTGCGAATCTGCATTTCATGAGCTCCCTTTCGATACCAAAATCATATAAATCCCTCCAAAACTTTTCAATTCAGAGCAAATTCAACGTAACGTGCAGGGGGACAATTTCAGCGAAAGTTCTGTTCTCGCAAAGTCGGATTCTCCAGCAGGTAGATGGATGGTGAATGGCTGATGATGCTTTGAGTGGAGCCGGACATCTGAATGTGGCCGTGAGGGCATGAACAACGTCCAAATTGCACAGCATAAAGTGCTGGAGAGATTGTGTCAGATGAATCGTATTTTTAAAAAAATCACAATTGTTGAAGAGAGCTTCCCTTTTCAACTGTTGACAGGAAAAATTTCGCAAGGTGCATCGTATTGTTTTTGATGCAAAGCAATTGTTACGTTTCTTCTGAGTTAAAATCTTTCTATTTTGTGTTTTCAGTGCTGTGCAAAAGCCTTCATCGAAAACTTGACTGCTGAGTCATTGAAGTTATCGCAAGAAGATTTTGACCGATTTATGTCGAGGGAGGCCACACCAGCTGGCAGTTGGGAGGCAGGATTGTTGATTTGTGAGGTGAGGATTCTCTGCTGTCTTGAATTCAATTCAGAAAGTTTGCATTAAATTTTTTGGCCATTTTCCAGACTTTGTAACTTTCTTGTGCACTCATGCCAAAATGGCGCAATGGCTGGTTTGCCGACCTTCCACCTGTTTGGTGCACGTTCGAATCCTATTGTGCATGAAATTTGCCTTTGCGAAATTTTGCGAGGCTTGGCAGGTTACATGAAGACAGATGCCACTTGGCGTACCTATCTGTCTTCTTGGTATTACCGGACCCGCCGATGCAGATCGGTTATTCCGTTAAATTGGCAGTCTGCAGTTGTGACAGCCTCGGTACTTGAGCAAGGGCTGCTGCAGACATTGCACCCAGGATTGTACTGTCCTCCCCCATTGATCAAGTGCTGGAGGGATGGGTGTTGGGTCAGATTTTTTCCAGCACCTTGCCATTGCCATGACTGATGTCACGATAAAAAACATGACGGTCGGATCACCAGCCGAAACGCTATCTGCACAAAAGATGCAAGAATGCTGATGGGCAGATTTATCCCAATGATATTGTAAACTGATGTCAGAGAATTGGCAATTGTCTGTCGCACAAATTTTCATGGGCATGTCAAGTGTTGTTTGGTCACATGGAAAAAGTCCAGAGCGAAATTTGCTGAAACTTCTGCAGGAGGCTGGGAAGTCTTGGTCATTGCGAAGAATGCTTGGTGCTGCATCCAGGTGGCCGTCTTTCATGTCCAAAACTGCATTTTTCTGTTTTCAGGGCTTGCGTCTTATTTCGGACAACTTGGGCAAGCTGAATGAGGTAATCAAAAAACAAGACTGGATTCAGGCAGAGGCTAAACAGCTGAAGGATGATCTAACTGAATTTGAGGTTGGTCACATTTGCACTGGCTCAGTGATTTTAGCAGGGTTGCGTTTGCTGATGGGAGTACCTACGTAGGCACCAACGAGGCATCTGCTTGATGCAGCGAAGGTTTCTTCAAGCAAAAGTTCCTTTGCAGGAAATTTGAGTTTCCTTGTAATCCATTCATTCCCGAGGGTTGTTCATATTGTGTTTGTCCTTCTGCTTATGGTCCAGTGTACAGTGAACACCATACCATCTGCATGAAAGTTGTCATCACTTGACTGACTTGCTTTCATTCAAACCGTGGCATGATCTTTTCACCATCCCGTGCAGCTGACTAGCTTCACAACTTTTTTTTTATTGGTGGTGGTAGTGGTGCCGACCAACTCATTCATGGACACGGCACCACCAGCCACCTGCCCATTGTATTGCACTTCTTGAATGGTTGCTTTTCAATTTTCATCACATCACCACAAAATAGAATTATTGACGACTATGAAAAAGAATTAAAGAGTCTGTCAGACTCTGGTTGTTTTCTGATGCCCCATAAAACAACTGTGGAGGCAGATGCAGCAGGATTTTCATTCCATTTGGCATTGCTCAATGGGCAAGGGGAAAATGTGAGGCGTTGTAAGATAAACTGCGGCGGCAGGAAGCCAGCAACAAGGTTTTCCAAGTTTGTAAATGCTTTTTAGCTTTCGCTATCAGTCAATTTTTATGTTCCGATAGTTTGTTCAACTTTTGCACGATAATGTCAATTCTTTTTCACTTTCCCTCCCTCATTTCCAGGAAAGCATAATGGCACAGTTGCAAGAAGCCCAGGTCAAGTATCCACTGCAGATGAAATCAAGGGAAGCTATTCCTGTGAAGGTTGATGCTGAAGATCCAAAGATAGTTGGCCTTCCATCACCCTTGGAACCACAGGTCAGTCCTCCCTCTGCTGCCCTCACAGAGACAGGTAGAATAATGGACCTGCCGAAAACAGGGCAGGTTATTTTGCCCCCATGGATGGAGACTGGCATTGCATGTATTGTGGCGGCGGAATTAATGCACCCACCACACATTGTGTTTTTGCCATTTAACTGTTGCCTCCGAAACTTTTTTTCTTTTTTATTCTTATGCAAGCGGTAGAAATTAAAGTGCCAGATATCAACAAAGCGTTCTAGCGGTGTCAGATTTTGGCCTCGGTTGCAAGCAAAAGAGGATCTTTCATTTCTGCAGCATAGAGTTTTTGCCAAAATCTGAACGTTCGCAATTTTTTGCATGTATGAGTGCATTAATTCCACTGCCGCGATACAGTGCTTTGCTTTGAAATTGACATGCTTCCTCCACCGTGGCATGCCTGTGCTTTATAAGAGCCGGAAGTTTACACTTCAACTGATTTTTGTCGATTTGTTCATGATTGTGTGGCTTCTTGGACCAACCAATTCTCCACATATCATCTGCAAATTTCGCATGCATGGTCTGTCTGTTGCCGGAAAATCCTGGCGGCGAAATGAGAACTGATGCAAAATGGCATAGAAAATTCGCCAGGAGGCCACACAACCATGAACAAGCACAAGAGAATGCGGTTAGAGACCTAAAAATGTCCCAGCTTTATGGATCCCAAGCATGCTACTCTTTTCATGACAATTTCAAAGGAAAAACTGTACATAACAGAAACATGAGATCTGGCACCTCCCGAACACATCCTTGAAGTAATTCTTCACTATTGCAGTTTTTAACTAAATGTCCCAGAAATACAAATGTTATGTTGGAGTGCAAGTGTTAACTGTCAAATTCCCAAATTTTTACCCTGGCCTGCGGCCTTCTGAAGTTTCTTCCACATGTATGATGCAATTGCTCCTCAACTTGTCCAACAGTTAATGATTCATTTTTTGATGTCAAGAGGTCACCTCAGGTGATGTTAAATTTGTAGGTGAACTCACGTTTTATGAACATTGTCCCCAAAGTGACAAAATTCGCGATAATTTTTTTAACCATCCTTATTTGTGCATGCAATGTCTCACTTTCGATCAATGTTTCTCAGCAAGTTTTTGAGGGTGGGGTCAGATGAGGTGCAATGCGTGAAAGTGGTCCTAAATTACTTGAAAGATTCAGCGATAAGATTTCTGTTCCAAAGCGCCACAAAAACCATTGCTATTGTGCTTAATCTTTATTTTTTATTTTATTTTATTTTATTTCTTTTTATTTGCTATCTATAGCGCAAATATGTCAGTACAAATATAGGAGAGAGAAGAGGAAAATGAAAAGAGATTAGGTATCTACAAAAGGAGTAATATCACACGATTACATTTCAGGATTACAAAACAATCATTTAAGCAATTTAAAGACATTCAACATACGATATCAAGGAAGAAAAAATCACACTGAACCGTAAAAGAAAAAATGTTTAATGATTGACTGCAGATCGGTGGGACGCCATAAATTCAAGCAACGGGGAGTCAGATGGAAGGCCATTCCAATCTTTGAGAGTCCTCGGGAAAAAGGAAAATAAAAATGCCCTGGATTTGATAAGAGGCAGCCGGAACTGATAGTCATGAAGTGCACGTCTGGTCTTAAAATTCAAAGAAAAGCAATCAGGAATTTTTATGAGTGCTCGGCCTTTCAAGATTTTTATTAGATAAGACATCCTCTTCTCTTCCCTGCGGGCACGGAGAGTCACAAGCTTCAAATCAGATAACATATCTGTAACGCTTGCAGTGCGGTTATAGTTTTTACAAATAAATCTGCTTGCGGAACGCTGAACCTTTTCGAGCGCATCTATATGATGAACTAAGAAGGGATCCCAAACAGCGGAGGCATATTCGAGGTGAGGAAGAACGGTGGACTTGTATGCCATAAGTTTTGAAGCCGAATCAGCATGGTATAAGTTTCTTCGTAAGAACCCCAGCGACGCTTTGGCCTTGTTAATGGTCATATTGATATGATCATCCCATGATAGATTAGCTTGCAATAGAACCCCAAGGTATTTGACGGATGCTACAGTAGGAATAGATTCACCATTTCGTGTAGCGTAAATCTGTTCCGTCTAGTTTTATGATACTCGGTTGGAAAGATATCGCAGCACATTTTGACACGTTGATTGACATTCCCCATTTAACACACCACTGGTAAATAGCGTCCAAATTTCCCTGCAGGAATGCATAACCGGCAACTGAGTCCGACTCGTTATACACAACAATGTCATCTGCATAAAGTCTCATAGAACAATTTACCACATCAAAAATGTCATTTACAAAAATAAGAAATAAAAGCGGTCCAAGAGCACTCCCTTGAGGCACACCAGTGGCAAGATCAAGTAATTTTGAGGAGGGATGTCTGTCTATAATCACGTTGGCTTTTCTATCTGATAAGTAGGACTCGAGCAGCTTAAGAATAGGTCGAGGAAAAGAAAGACCATGAAGTTTCTCAAGCAATAGACTGTGATCAACTGTGTCAAAGGCTTTAGAAAGATCAATGAACACAGCATGTGTGGGCACCTTCTTCTCAAAGTTTGAAGCTATGTCAAACACCAATTCAGTGAGTTGAGTTTCACACGATTTTCCTTTCCAAAAGCCATTTTATTTTACCGTGTGCTAACGAAGCAAGAACTAAACACCAACAGGCTAGCTTGGTACGTAGTCATAATCCACAAAACCTTTCATAGATGCCACAGGTCTTGAATTCAACTTGAAGTAGCAGATAGCTCCAGCCACATTTTTTCAAAAAAAGTGGACTTTTGATGTCTGAACATGACATTTGTACACCCCAAATGTGTCAAAAGTCTCCAACTTTTGAGGGAGTCCGTCCCCAAACCCCCTGTAAGGAACCCTTTCCCTGGACCTCTGCAGGGGGGCTCATGCCCCCCAGACCACCCTGAATTGGGGGCTGTGCCCCAGACCCCCTGCACATTCTGCTGAAACCCACACGACTGGACTCCCATCCTTTTTGAACCACCCCGCTAAACTTCCAGGCTGGTTACTAGCCTGTTTCCTCTCCATTTTGGAGACCATCGCGGGCCTGCCCCCAAAGCAGACTCAGTCCTTCTCCCAAAGCAGACTCAGTCCCGCTCTCAAAGCAGACTCAGTCCCGCCCCCAAAGCAGACTCAGTCCCGCTCTCGAAGCAGACTCAGTCCCGCCCCCAAAGCAGACTCAGTCCCATCCCCAAAGCAGACTCAGTCCCATCCCCAAAGCAGACTGAGTCCCATCCTCAGAGCAAACAGACTGCTGTGGAAGAAAAACTGCGATGGTCTGGAAACATGTCAAGATGAGTCAACTGGGTGGAGAAGAGAAACCAACCATTAAACTTCACCTGGTCAGAGCATTCTCGTGTTATTTTGTCCATTTCCCCGAAAGTTTTTGATCACATCTCAGTGATTTGCGTGTCATAAAACGTTTTTTGCACTTTGCATTCTGGATTATTTTTTTAATATCTACCCTGTTTATTTTTGTGCGTCACTTGTTCACACCATGCCAGAATAGGCAAAATTTTGTGTGTGGACTTATATTGGCTGTCAGATTTGCACTGCCAACAATGTTCAAGTAGCCATGGTGGCTACTTTAGGTTGACCTGTCTGGCATACAATAAAAAGCCTGCCAACAAAAATCGTCCATTCTGGTTTGGTTTTGCCCACAGTTCGTTAGTTTGCACCTTTTATTTTAACTGCACATATCAGTTCCACACTTTTCACTTGCAGAAACTTGTCGATCACGTTCCTTCTTGTTTTGACGAGTTCCTCTTGGATGCCACACAACAAGAAAGTGCCGGATGCAAGCCCTCATCGGCAAGCCCCAATGACAACACCTTGTCAAAGGACAGCTCATTTGACTTCCTCCAGGACATCACGTCCTTACTGGGAACATCGGACCACCAGCAGACAGCAAGCCCAGGCAGCACCGTCCAGAGTCAAGCCGCAAAGCCATCTGAATTCAGTACACATCACAATTCCGAATTCGGGGACTTTGGTATTTGGGGACCTATCAGAGAGGATCAATCCAACTCCGAATTGCCGTGGCAGCCATCTGTCGCTGGGACAAAGTGTGCCGAATCGATCGACTTGAATTTTGATTTCCCGGATGTCGGATCCCTGGAGTTTGCCAGTGGTGGCAATGGAAAATCATCGATGCCTGCTCAGTGGGACAGCAACATGAATATGGACCGCCTGAACAGCAATTTGTGTAACATTCTTATGGATGACCCAGGCCATTCGACAGCTTCTAGTGATGCAGGTGGAATTAGTAAGCCAGTTTCGGTCCCCGATCTTATTACTGGAGTAGATCAGTTGACGGAGTCGGCAGGACAGCCCAATTCTGCGGATTTTTTGTGGAAATGATTCAACCAGTTTCGCCTTTTGAGCAGTTGTATCAAATTAGGTGATATTTTTCTGTTTATTTTCATTCAGAGTGTTTAGAATTTTGTAAAAACCGATCCTTCAGGGCATCCGAAATGGAACTGAATTTGCAAACTATACAATAATTGGCCCTTTTGAGAAATAAAAATTGAATGCAACAAACAGTTGGCACCCTGAAAAAAAACTCGTGATGCAACCCATGAAATTAAAATTAGCTACATCAGAAACGTGGAGACATGTTGGGATTTTTTGAGGGACTGTACCTGGACACCCTGTCTAAATGGTGATCCAGTTTCAGCAGAAAATCTACTTTTCAATGTCGACTTTCAAATTTCACCACTTCTGCAAACTTCTGAAGCTGCATGTTGGTCTTCTTGTACAAATGGAACGTGGTTGATCTAAAATTGGTTCCAGAATAAACATAGACATAAAAAGATTTCATTTTTCATGCTTATTTTGGATCGCCCTGTGTGTAGTCTTTTAGTTAGTTAGATATGTTATACTCGCCTTAACTTTTCTGCATCCTTTCCATCCAGACCCCTCATCTCGGGGCTTGAAACATCTGCTGCAGGTACATTGTAGGCTTTTTAATTCTTGTTAATTGTTGTAGATTTCTTTGATGATTTCCTTCTGGAGTTTGTCCTTATCTTGTGCATCTCTTCATTTTTTATTGTTTTTAGTTCATTTCTTCCATTGCCTATGTTGCTTTGATTCTTTGTGCTTTGTGAACCTCACATGCTAATTTCTTTGTGTGGTCTGACAATGATGGCGGAGTTGACACTCATGTCACACTCACCAGATGATTAATTTATTCTCAATTGTTGAATGAGTTTCGGCGAAGCAGACGACACAAATCACGACGCGTTCACAAATTCAGTCTGATTCGCCGATTCAGTGGTTGGCTTCTTCAGCAGAGAGCAGTATGCCTCTGAAAGGTCAGCCGTGCTAGTCTGCAAGTACAGTGGAGAACATGTCTGGTGACTGCGATATTTCCATTTCTCCAAGTTTCCAGCCCAATTGTGGCGAACATTTCAACACGATCATACCCAAAACGGAACGTGAAGAGCGACATAACGTGAGTGAAACGAAATGTCGCGACTTTGATTGTATTTTTCTCCGTTTTGTTTTTCGCATGGCCTTGAAATGTTTGACTTGCTCATGTCAGAGAGTTCTCAGCTGGACTTGAGGGTGAAATGTGGCACCCCGAACGATGAAAACATGTTTTATCGAGTGACAATTGGAATTTTCAATTTCCTTGCGTGACCCTAATTACAGAAACGACCTGCCTCTTGTTTCCCTCTGTCGTGTTTTTGCGTGCAGAACACCATTATGGAGTCAAAATTTTGAAATTCTGATTAGTGTCACTTGATTTTTCATGAAATTTTGACCCTGCTTAAAGTGTTAGTTCAAAAATTTGCATGGAATTCTGCAGGCAGCGCTTCAAAGTTTTTCTCAGCTATTTCTTTGAAATGGCTGCCTGTGATAACCAAATATGATAACGATGAAAACATGTTTTATCAAGTGACAGTTGGAATTTTCCAATTACCCTCACATGTTCGAAAAATTAGCTCAATCCGGTGGGAAATATCGATTTTTAAATCTTGGGTGGCCCCCGAACGTCTCATCCGGAAGGCACGAGGGACTTGGACACTGAGCCCCTCCAGCAGCATAACCAGGGGTACAAGGATGGTCTTCAACCCAAATAGGTACTGTGCTGGACCGACGTTGCCTACACGTTTTAACTTCAGGGTTCTTCTGATCAGAACCGGGTCGATCTGAGCGGTGTGCACTGCTGGCTAAAATTTAGATGAAAACCTGAGACATTTTACGTTCAATTAACAGTGTAGCAGATTTTCGTGTGCTGGGTTCCCAACCATCTTTTCATCCTCATTTCACAAGGTGCACATTTCAGACCTTGCCCATAAACTGTTTATACTCGGATTGCGAGCCTTTTTTGGTGGTGTCTGAAAAAATGAAAAATGGACCATTTGATTTGGAGGTGCAATGAGGACTTGGAAAGGAAGTTTACTTTCCCTTTCGTGTGCAAAAATCCAAACGGAAATGTTTCACGAATTATGTTGAAAATCCAAAAAAAAAAAAAAAAAGAAAGAAAGAAAGAAAGAGAAGCAGGCAGCAAAGTTTCAGTATTGTTTGTTATTCATTCCATATTCTTTCCATTGCTTCAAATATTTTCCGTGCCATTTGACCGACGCTTGGATATATGAAGGAACACTGCATTGTTGGAATGCCGGAAGAAAAGAAAAGCAATAGACACCAAGAGGGTATAAGAAGTCTCTTCTAGACAAGGTCAGGACTCCTGGGCCTAAATTGCGAGCCAAAACATCGCTTGTGTTAGTTTTTGGATTGACATTAAATCATTGCGGGAAAAATATGGGGGGGGGGCTTCCATCGCTTCGTTTTGATATTTTTCACCAATTTTGTTTCTGATGGGTTCAGCTATCTGAGATGAGAATGCTGAATTCACCATTGGCGCAGATCCTGGGGGGGACGGGGGGGACACGTCCCCCCCAATATTTCAAAAGTCGTGAATTGTCCCACCCAATATTTCAGTCTTGAATTTTCTCCGTCAAAGATGGAAATTTGACTCGGTTGATATCCTGCTGCAGAAATGCTCCAAAAATCAGTTTCGTGATTCACTGAAATTTTAGTAAAAAGTTCATAATTTACCTCTTTGTCATGTGTGGTCCACAATTACAATCTATCACTGTCATGCCAATGCGCAATTACCTCAACCACACTTTGTGGCGAGCCAAGGTGCTTTGGAGGTGCCGAGTTGTATCAGCAGTTGGTTTTTCTTGGTGAAGGCAGTCTTTGCGCCTAGAGGAGACCGAGATCATTCGCGTTTGCATTCCTGGTGGCATCTGTCAACCCTCCATTTTTTACGATCAAGCAAGCCTTTATTGTGTTGATGTGCACGTCCGTGAAGGGATTTTTTCATTCTGTCATCTGATCTAACTATACCGCATCAGTCTTACAAGTTATCCTTCCACTGTCAACCTTGTTCGTTGTCTTGGCATGGAAAATCACACCCTCATAATTTTTTCCCCAAAGAAGAACATAGCACAATGAATCGACCAGGACGCATGCACTCACAGGGTAGTGAAACTCCTGATTGCACACGAACAAGAAAATTTTTTGCTTCAGTCAAGGACAGGAACAAAGAGGATTTTCCCTTCCACAAAAATGTTTTTTTTTTTTTGACAAAATGTTTGCAGAAAATCCACAATTTTTCATCAAAAATGGACCTGAAATTTCAAAATTTCTTCAACTTCTGGGGGACTCCGTCCCCCAGACCCCCTGCCAGGGGCTCTGCCCCTTGGAACCCCGCTGGGGTGCTATGCCCCAGACCCCGCACACTGCTGGGGGGCTTTGCCCCCAGACCCCCTTCCAAAATGTATTCCCACAGCGTCCCCCCCAATGTTCAATCCAGATCTGCGCCCTTGGAATTCACGCTGAAAGTAACCGACTAATCATCATTTGTGACATCTGCACCTGTTGGGAAAGATTTGGAGGTATCCATTTTGACATTTTTGGCCATTTCTTATTTTTCTTCTGTCAGATATGCCTGTTACCGATGGGGACGTAGAATGCGCATTGAAATGGAACTGTTATAAAAATGTTAAAATTTACCTGATGGGATGGCGCCACATGTCACTTCTCCTGAAAGTGTGATTTTTGCATTTTTGTGAAGTGATCATTTTCTATGATCATCTATTTTCAGTTCGAATGCATCCATGAAGTCCATTGAGGCTTTGTCTTTTGTTTCGAGTTTTGAGAAATTGATACAATGTCATTGGTTTATTCTTGAAAATTGTCTCTTCTAATTGAAACAATTCCCAGACTGAATTTTGAAGAAGCCATTTTGAAGAAGCCAATTTTTTAGAGTGACCAGATTTCAGCATTGCCATGTTTGAAGTTGCCTGGGTGAACAGATTTCACAACAGTAAATCAGCAGAAAGGGAATGAAGTTCAGGACATGATGTAGTTTGCATCCGGGGATCCTTCGAGCAACACCATCCCTTAGCGCAGCTGGGAGATTCATTCAATCTGTTGGTGACGTGCTACTTCCCTTTAATGCTAAAAGTCGCAGAAAGGTGAAATGTTTTACGGATACGAAATATGTTGCAAATGCTAATGAGCCTGTCCACTTCTGTTACAGTAAAGAAAGGCATCCAGCTCTTGTCACATTTCTCTATTGCAGAAGTGGACCGGTACAATCCTATCAATTATCATCCAGTTGAAGGGTTGTTTTTCATTCCATGTTCTTTCCAATATTTCAAATGTTTTTCCGTGTCCAACTGAACACATTTCTATCTATTTATTCATTTGATTCTTTTTTGCGATTGTCTTGGTGATTACATAACCTTGGGGCGTGATTGTTATGGACTGTTAAGAATGCTCCCGAATGTGCCAACTCTGTAATGATATTCTGTGGAGATAGGTTGTTTTCATGTTGCAATGTGATCGATATTGTGATGATAGATAAAGGCATTGTAGTAGATTTTTGTTGCCGGGAGATGTTGTGCATTGTTCCAAAACGTGTATGGGCTTGTCAATGAAATGAATGCTTGCCTGATGTGTGGAGACTTGTAACTTGTATGCTAACAACTTCACACTATGGTGTTTTTGAATCTGTCGACAGAGTTGTTCCCGTATATGAAACCGCTCTTGTCGGGCCTGTTCATCATCGTGGTGACACCCTCTGAACATGCTAATCATTCAGTCCTGATGGCCATTGCTCAGACAACCCACCACTAAGACATTGCTAAGACAACACAACCATTGCTAAGACAACCCACCAAGGGGCGGAGGAGAATGAAAATTAAAGTGAGCAAAGAACGTAGGAGACAAAAGTCTCAAAACCATCAAATCCTGAAATAATAAGAAATCAAATAGTCCATGAACAATAAAAGAAAGAATCTTTCACAGAGTGACAGATTACAAGATAGAAAAAAATGACAGGCTGTAAAAGAGAAAAAAATGACAGGCTGTAAAAGAGAAAAAAATGACAGGCTGTAAAAGGATTAGATAGGAAGAGAGGAATAGGGGGACGGAGGTAGAGAGAGAGAGGAAGTGTGGGGGATGCATTTCTCTGGCTGTGCTGATTACCTGTGCACATGTTGACTGGTGACTCTGACATCAAGACGTGTATTGTGTCAGTGACGTTACTATCCTCTACGAGAGGCGCTCTAAAATGCTTGTGTTTCAAACGAATGCTTGGTGCAACGCACTGTGGACGAAGGCACCCTGAAGGCCACAATGGAGGCATGGGCTGTGCACGTAAAATGACACATCATTCCGTGCCTTGTTGTCAATGATTTGCTGCTCATTATTTTGCGTGATAAGGAGATTGACAACATGGACCTCTACCGCAAGTCAATTTTAAATTCAGCCCAGTAAGACAGGCATTGAAACGATGCTTCTGTAGGAAAGTTTCCCTTCAGGCTGCTGCTTGTGACACAACATGCATTAAATCTTTTTAAGCCGTTTAAGGCAGCTGCCTTGTCACATGTCCAGGGCGCCATATCGGCACTCTGCTTTCGTCTCCACTTCGTTTTGACCAGATGCAAGTGTGTGGATTGGCCTCACAAGTCCAGAGCGCCACATGGGGCGCTCTGCTCCTACTAAGCCAATGCCTCCACTGCATGTCTGGTCTTTTTGTCTTGAATAGCAGGGTGCCAATGATGGCACTCTGGTCTTGGTGCCACTGCATAAACAATGCATCTGGCATGTGCAGTGCAACCACATGAGCGCCAACGAATGGAGCTCTGAACCGTAAGAGGTTTCCAATGAAAGGTGGGCCGATCAACATGGATGGATAAAAAGATTCTTTTCACGTGTCATCCATCATGGTAGCTGAAAATGTAGTTGGACTCCGCCCAGTGGGATGGCCCGTTCGCATCCACGTCATCGCAGACCTTTGCATTGCAGATAGAGATGTCAAAAATCAAGTTGCATGGTGCACATTCACACGGTCTTCCGTTCGAATTGTCTAAAGCCTCGAACATGTTTAAACAAGCCAGAAAAACATTTCAGACAGCAGACGCATGTTGGGCCCTTTGCACGTGGTCGTTTCCGATCAGTACTTGATTTCTTTGCCAACAGCAGATCGTGAGCGTTTCTACATACTGGATTTCCAGGCTGGTTTATGGACAATAGTTTTCATTTGTCATGTTTTAACACAGCATTCATGCTGATGCTGTCGGACTTTTGAATCAGAGCCAGAACATACATTTTGTGTGAAGAACATACATTCATGTCTTTCTTGTCTGGAAATTTGGGGAGCTCTAATTGGTTATCGTTTAGCAGAGGCAAATTTTGAAAGTAAGAACTATCTATTCTGAGAATCTATTTTTTTGCATGCTGTGATCCAATCCAAGGCTGCGGGCGACAGATGTCTCTGGTAAATATATTTTGACCAATCACATTGGTTAAAAAATTTTGACCAATCACATTGGTGAAAAAAATTTTGACCAATCACATTGGTTAAAAAAATTTTGACCAATCACATTGGTGCATGTCGGATGATACTCATGACTGGGGTGGTCACAATGTTAAAAAGTGGTCAGCTTCGCCTGGTTTCGGCGGACAAGTTCCGCCTACCAACCACAAAAATGTGAACTTTCCGACGATGAATCAACAGGAAACATCATGCTTCTGATAAATCATGCTTCTGATGAACGATGATAATTGATGGGTTCTTTGTCCATAAAAAAAGCACATCTAGTTTTGAATCGAATTAGAAAAAGTTATAATAAATTCTATTTTTGAAATTTTCATCGGAATTTTATTGATTTTTTTCGACATTGCAACGGATTTCAGGCTCTGGTTGCCTGCATGCTTCTGGAGGAACATGATCTTGGTGAGCTTTCGCAGAGGAATCCACTGACTCGTTACTTGATAGCCCTATATGAAGGTCACTTTGAAAATTAAAAAAAAGTCTTTTTTGCTCTGACCATTGACCATGTAACCATCAGAGGATTTCCTTATGTGCGCAGGCATCTTAACGACGGCATACATCGTGCAAAGTTGAAGTTGTAACCATCATGTTCATTTGTAAACGAATGAGACTTGGTCTGTCTATCATGTTTAATCCAGACAGAGTTCTTCAGTACGGTATAGTTGCCATCCCATTTTTGCAAATGGAATTCTGGGACCCATGGAAGTAACTGCAAAACAAGAAGTGACTAGTCGCAATCGACTTGTGTTGGTTAGGTGGGATATTTGTTTTGTTTTCGAAAAATTTGTGCCAATTATTGGTTGTAAATGCA
>JASGXE010017474.1:0-10765 GCA_030068105.1 Sinentomon sp. SZTP_YWyxl
GCTTCGGGGCCTTTTCCCACCTTCCGGGAATGTATTTTTGACACGGTGAAACAAACATTGCTGTGCTTTGTTGACACATTGACATTGTGCTTTGTTGACGTTGTGCACTGTTGACGTTGTGCATTGTTGATGTGTGCATTGTTTTCAGAGAGTGCAATTTTGTTGCGCATACTAAACATTGTTGTCCTTTGTTGACAACACATTGACATTGTGCTTTGTTCACGATCTGCATTGTTGATGTTGTGCACTTTTGACGTTGTGCATTGTTGACGTGCATTGTTCATGTGCATTGTTGATGTTGTGCATTGTTGGCAGAGAGTGCATTTTTGTGCGCACCAAACATTGTTGTGCATTGTGGACGACACAATAACATTATTCTTTGTTGACGGTTAGCATTGTTGCCGTCATGTGTTGGCGTTGTGCATTGTTGACGTGCATTGTTGGCGTTGTGCATTATTGACAAAGAGTGCATGGAGTGAATTTTTAACATTGCGCTGGGAAATGCTTTTTGATTTTTTTTACTTCTTTCTCTGGTGGATCCTGGAGGCCAGCGCATTTGGGGCACACGCAGGAAATGTCTGTATTTATCGACATGCCCAAATGGCCAAAGTGAGTGTAATTTTCGACATCTACATGGTGATTCACATGAGGCTCCCAAAATTGAATTGCAAATATTTCCAGAAATCCTCGTCGGAGGTGGCGGCTGCGGGAAGTCATTTCTGCGGCATGAAACGAACTGCGAAGTACCACAAAATGCCAATCAGGTGACAAAGAGTGCGAGGTGCTGCAAATATCGAGTGAGAGTTGGGACCCAAACTCCGTACCGAACGGTTTCTACTGGAAGATTCGTTCAAATTTCAAGGTTGTGGAGGTTTCTCCTAATTCAAATCCAAATTGCAAAGCCTTCAGTCTTCTGTGAAACCACTCGTGAATGCTGGCCTTCCCGATTTGGGGAAAAAGGACATGGCCACCATTTTCTATGACTTCCATCGAAAGCAAGAAAATCACTTGCCGCAGCAAACAATCTCCGAGAACGATTTCTGTAAATGTCTTCTTCCTTTGCCATCTTAAGCTGACAGCCATGCGGCCGGTGGCGAATCTTGTCGCACAACCTGGGCTCACAATGAGACCCATGCCCCATAATCGCAGATTCAGACTTTCATCTTTGAGGTGGTGACACCGTGTCACCCCCTCTGGGGGGTTTGGCACCAATGTTAAAAGGTGCTTGAATGACTCGGTTCCAAAAGTGATGAACTAGGCCCAAAAGTGATGAAATAGGGCCAAAACGTGATGAAGCATCGGCCTAAAAAGAGACGAATTTGTCCCAAAAAGTGACGGAGTACATCTATAATGTGACAAAGTTGGCCCACAAAGTGATGTGAGCGCAAAAAGTGACCAAGTAGTCCCAAAAAGTAACGAAGTAGTCCCAAAAAGTGACGAAAAGTGGGCCAAAATGCGACAAATGAGCTCAAAAAGGGACGAAGCAGGCCCAAAAAGTGACGTAGTGGGCCCAAAAAAGTGACAAAGTTGGCCTAAAACAGTGCAAAGATTTCCGGAAAATTTTCAGCGCTTTTTTACCAAACTGGCACATTGCGTTAAGTCGAGCAAACCGATTCTACGTTGATTTTGATCGACAAAGTTGGGTTCCAACAGCGGACAATGCATATTGTTGGACTGTGTTCGTAAATTCGGTCTTTCCTGAGCGTTTTTCCGGCATTTGCGCAACCGAGCATGGCCTCTTCGCTTGCGCCTTGCAGCGAGCGACGCCAGAGCAGAGACCAATCCCGACCAGCGACTAATCCAAAGTCCCAGTGTGACGATCTAGCAAAACAGACTCGCAACACCAAACACCATCCTGGATAAGTGCTTTCCTCCCTAAGCCAACACCTGGTTGGCTGTCGTTTGGCACTGCCAGGGCAGAGAACAAGGCCCTCTCAGGTGTATGCTCTCTTGAACACAATCGCAATTGTTATTTTTAAGGTGGGGCCTCACTGTGAGTGACTCCGTTTTTTGCTACATACGCGGAACCCCTCAATCGTTGCAAGGCAAGATTCAAGTCGGTGCCTATTTTTGCCGTGAAGCGCCGAACGGTTAAGGTGAACAAAAACAATTTTATTCGTTAAAACTTCCTATAGATATCTATAAATATCAGATTTCGTGCGTGTAAAGGAATTCGTCGGCCATATAGTATTTTCCGCGAATATGTGACGGGCGGGAACGGAAAGATCCTATGGGATGAGTGTGGCGAAGGTATATCAATGGCATTTCCTTTTTGAATTTTGAATCGAAATTCACCACAGATGGGAGGGAGGGATTGCGCCGTTTGCTGCGACTGGATTAGCGCGTTGAAGTGAGGTGCCGTCAAGAGCAATGGTGCAATTGCAACTCACCAAGTACAACGTACCGATGACTTAACTCAATACGCAGGTACGAGTCGACGTGTAGGCCTATACGTGCCCAACGTGCAATCAAGGTGGGATCTTGGCATTCTCTCGCACTTACGCCTCTCCACAACGCACCCATTTTGAGGCGTACCTATTTTCAGAGTTTGTTTCGCGCTGGCAGAAAGCTGGAGCACTTCAGGTGATCGCGGCAGTTCAATTCAGGCTCAGAACTCGGAGAAAACCCTGCGGTTTTTTGTTGCCGTTTTGTCAGTCCTCAGTTCTGGATGATGCAGGAACGTTCTCCAGGGACGCTCTGCCGAAGAAGTCCACAACGATTGAGAAAGTCTGTTTCTGCTTTTGACACATCTGCTTTCGCCGCGATTATCGCTCATTTTTGACGTTTCGGCCATCCATTGGGCCATCACGGGCCACAGCAAAAACCGGAAAGTGCGGCTGAAGAAAAATTGAACTCGGGCGCTTTTCCCCTTTCAGTAACTTCTTGTTCCGCGAGCACTTTTTCCTTTCAGTAACTTCCAGACTTCGGCGCTTTTTCCCTTTCAGTAACTTCTTGGGCGCTTCTTCCCTTTTGGCAACCTCTTCCACTTTGGTGATTAAGAGCTTTTTCCCCATTTTCAGTATCTTCCAGCACTTGGGCTTTTTCCATTTCAGTGTCTTCTTGTTCCGCAGGTACTTTTTCCCTTTCAGTAACATCCAGAATTCTGGCCTTTTTCATTTTCAGTAGCTCCCAGAACAAACACTGGATTTCAACTCGTGGTAAATAACCATGTTTCCATTTGGCTGAGTGTGGCAAAAAAAATTTCTCAGCGCTAAAATTGTCCTCAAAATTCGAAAAATTCCAAATCAAGCAGATTCTTATTAGATTTTCAAAATTACGAAGATCGTCTTTTTCCAAAATGCCTTCTGCAGACTTGGCTTTAAATATCTCTGTCGGCCGCAGTGTGGTCAGCCGGCCAGCATGGCCTTTTTGAAACCACCAAGGATATCAAAATATCTATTCAACGTTCCACCGCATGTTTCAGCCCTTCAGGGAAAGTCTTGCTTTTTTTTTATATTTTTATTATTCTTTCAGATATGATAAATGTTTACGAATGTTCAACGGCGTTTGATGACTTTTTTTTCTCCATGAAAGCCAATGCTGATTTTGTTTCTGTGACGCTTTTCATTACAAGCAATTTACTTCTCGAGAGTTTTGGAAAGTTGCGAGTTTTTTCGATGCGTTTTTCGATGAAATTTCTTGCGTTTCATGCGAGAGTTCTGGTTCGCATATGTGCGATTTTTTCATTTTACACGTAATTTTCCCATAACAAATTTCTGTCGTTTATTTTTCGATATTTCGACCTTTAAAATTTTTTGATAACTTGTCCATAATTTCAATGAGTTTACTTTTTGCCACTTTCAATCGCTTCTTTTTTTATGTTTTCGAATTGATTGGTAATTGTTTTGATTACTATATTTTCATAACGATTAAATTTTCTTTCGAATAATTCCCCCAAATTTGTCTGTTCACGTGTAGGTATACCATTATGCTTACCCTGATAACCATGAGAAATTAAAAGCGTTCACAAGTCCGACATTTTAATTTTTGCTTTATGATAACACGCTTTGAACATTATTTTTTGTTTTTGTTTTGTTTTTAAATTGATTCTGATGTCACTTTTCTAATCGAAACCTGGTCATTTATAGAAAAAGGGTTGCTTTGCAAAATGCGAATATCATTACACGAAAAATTGTCATTTGCGTCAGACGAACGTTTTTGCAAATCGAACGATTTGACAGCTTGCTCAGAAATTCAAACCCCGTTTTGACATGGACATCGCAGGATACACATACTTTGCAATCTTACAGCAAAATTTTCATTGAAAATTTGGTATTCAAATTTTACTCTCAACGCATGCTTATTGCGTCATCTCATTTTACTGTCTGTCCGTTTCTGTGTGGTGCGTTCGTGAAAGTAAAAGCGGAACTCAAGTCAGTGCACAAGCCAAATCCGACGTGCTCTTTTATGCAAATTTTTTCAAGCAGATTTTATGTGGTGGTTGAGCTAAGGCATCCGATGCACGATTTTGGCTTGCGATTCCAGGTGGAGAAGGTGAATGAGTAAAGTGCTTGACTTGTAACTTCATTTTGGCACACGCAACCTCGGTAAAAAGCCCAATGAAATGTAGATTTCCTCTGGTGTTGTCCAGAAACTGTGCAAAAAGCCCTATGAAATGTGGATTTCTTTGGCATGTCAATCAAAATTTGGGAATAAACTTCTGCTTTTTGGATCCTTGTCATTGACATTGCGCGAAAGTGATGCCTGACATATTCGCGGTCAAATTACAGCGGTGAAGATAAAAATAAGGGTGATCAAGGGCAGTGTGCATCCAAGTAAGAACCTTTGTGAACCGTGTATTGTTCTGTGCCACAGTTACGTGGCAATCAACTGCGTTAAAACAATTTTGTGAACGCATCTGTATAGCGTAACAATGAGAAATCACAAAAATGGACAGCGTTTGTGCATAGAAATCAAATTTGTACACCCAAATCTGGTCGTGGATGAGTGTTATCTGCGGCACTAGTCTTTTCGTGAGAAATTCAGACGTGATCCAAACGCAGTTTTGAATGAAATTAAATTTAATTGAATTGCAATAAATTGTGTCCTATTTCAGGGTTTTCCCCTTTGATCATCTTCAACAAGACGGCATTTTATGAAGTAGGCATGTCGTTGCGAGTTATCGACAATGGGGTGGGAGGAAGCGCAAAAATGGAGAGGGGTATGTGGTTCAGCAGTTCACCACTGCTTTGTTGCAGTGGCGCAGCAGCGCTGATTTCCGCGCCCTGGTCGAGATTACCTTCCACCCATTGTTGACAGAGCACAGCGACATGCCTTCTTGAATGAAGTGTGACTTGGTTTTCTTCATATCTGAAATTGAAAAACGACGCGTTATAGCAGAAGTGAAAATCTTTGATCCTGCTGCAGTTTGTTTGACCTTCGGTCAATTGACCTTCGGACAATTCGTCAAGTTCGAATACATTTCGCGCATGTTGGGGAACGTGAAAAAACGACAACGCGTTTTTCTCGTTTTTTCTTTCTTGTTGACTCATTTATGTTTTTTTGTCGATTGCATTTTCCTTTTTTGTTCATCAATGTTTGAGTGTTTGTTTTGTGCTTTTCAATTCTTTGTGCTCTTGCCTTCTTATATTTTTTATCCTGCTTCGGTTGCCAATTTTGGCTTTTGCGATTTTTCTAATTTTCCGCGGCAAAACCATTCGGCAATTTCGCTTCAATCGTTTCGCAGTGCAGAAAAAGGATTGGTCCAACCCCGCAATATTTTTTCCAAAAATTAATGTTTTCGCTTTTTTGGACGGCTGCACGAAAAAATTCGAGCATTTTTGGAGTGTTAAAATTCAAATTCGTCCAATGCCTGGGGCTGATTTTTTCCAAAACACCAAGCCAACACAGCTCATGCAACATTCAGGGAACGGCACACCATACCATGCATGCACACAGCCAAGTCGTTTGGCGTGTATTCAAATAGCCTATCCAAAACACATGCATCAGAGCTCGCCTGTTTGCAGTGCCATGCCAGGCTGAAGGTATATTTTTCCCAGTCTGCTGATGGGAGATTGGGTTTCCAAACTTGTGACGGTGGTTTTAACTTTTTACTACGCTCGTACAACGATGGCGCTCGTGGGAGGGGTACAGAATAGATATTTCAGACGCATAAAATAATCATACATCAACTTGCATCAACGCTGGTTCGGAATTCTGCCTTGCGCGCTTCTTGCGAGGGGCTTTCGGCACTGCTTTCCGCTTTTCCCCGGCCTGAAAACGCTGAAAGCGCAGCGGGCGCGGCGCTGGAAACGCGATCGAGGCATGCACGGGAGGCTTGTGACGTGTACCCCCTCTGGCTCAAGCCGCTCGGCACTTTCCACTTTCCACCCAATTCCTTCCCATGCGGTTCTTCGCCGATCGCTCTCTCAGAGTTGGCTGCACTTCTGCCTGACACAGAAAGTTCCTCCGATACCAAATCCATGGCCGTCAGTCAGTTCAGCCGAAGACCGTAGCCAACCGAGGCTTAATCCTGTTTTAATTGTGATGCCTGCTCTTCATTCATCAGCTGGATCTGATGACGATAGCGTAATCGCTATGCAAACAATGGAACAATTAGTTCTGTGCGAAGTTGGGTGTGCGGTTGGGGGTTGGTGTGATCCACCAGCCTCCTCCCATCGTTGGGGTGAATTTGTTAATTAACGAGAGAATAGCCTTGTGAATGAGGAAGCATCGGCCGCCATCAATGGGTTAGTAGTGCCTGCAGTTATCCTTTTTCCAATTAAGGTTTCTGCAAGCATGCTTAGGGAGAGGCATAAGCGGCTGTTTTTCGCGGGTTTTTTCATCGCCTGGTTTTAAAGCGTTTTTTTTTACTTCAGCTCAGGCCTAATTCTTCGAAACACTTCAAAATTCATATTTTTTGGCGACTTCCACACACCAGACCTCTTTCTTGCATTAAAAACTGCATTTGTTTATTTATTTATTTCGGTTTTATTTGCTGAGTTATATTATAAATGAGGTGTCACTGAATATTTACAAACATTAAACTGCATTAAACTGCCTCAAATTGATCACAAAATTCAAGGTTTACAAAGTGAACCGTGATTATGATTTAGAAGTCATGCCACTTTTTGGGGTGGAATCGTCTCAATCTATGTGAAATCTCGATGCTGCTCGCAGGAGCACAGTATAGATAAGAGCAATCTGCTCGGATACTATGCATTTTTATCATTCTGTTCGACCTTTCTTGAAACCACCTCATATTGACCACTTGCATGATCTGTCGTTCTTGTGAAGAACAATACTTGCCCTAATCTGCGAAATAGATGTCGAGCTTATTGCGAGTAGTCCAATGTGTGTTTGGGTCCCTGGATGACCTTTTTTGACCCCGCCGTTGAGACATGCAATATGGCAATTTACCTGCGTCGTGAAATGTTCAACGTTCCCTCCGCAATTATTATTTCTGTTGTTCGCAAATGTGATGGGAAAATGATACATTGCAACACTTTTTCACGGCAACACCTTCTCACTACCTTTCTTTCACCAGCAAACATTGCTGCTGGATGGTAAATGTTATGAAAAAGTTTGCAACATCGTTTCGCAATAACTTTGCCACATATTCAAATGATTGTCAAGAGAAGGGGAACATTTTGCCCCCAAATTTCCAAAAAATTTGCAATTCGGATCGGTAAACGTTCTCATTTGAAAATTTTGTGGCAACACATTTTCGCCTCACACTTTCAGGAAACTTTGCTGTGTGTATAATGGGTTATTGTTATTTTTATAAGAAATTATTAAATTTTCTAATACTCGTAATTAACATTTGAAGTTGACATAAATTTTTTGTATTCAATTTGATTTGGGGGTTCGACCTGAAAATCAACCATTCAATTTAATTCAATTGGGTGAAAATGGTGGCAAAACATTTTACCAAAAGTTTTCAAGAATCTATGCTATTGGTGAATGTTAAGTTGGTGTGGAAATTTTCCAACACCTTTTCATGCGCTTCTAATCAAGAATATTTGTTGTTCGAAATGTTAGCATAACATTTTCTCCGCACATTTTCATGAAAATTTGCTGTTCGTGTTGAGCGCACCTTTTGCGAATGTTGTGAAAATATTGGCAACTTTGTGAAATATGTGAAAAATTGAAAAGTTTGGTGAAAACGTTGGCAACACTTTTTCACCTGACATTCCAATAAACTTCGTAATAGTTACAAGTGAAAGTTTTAGCAACACCACTTCACATCAAATTTCAGGAAACATTGTTGCTTGTAAAATGTTGTCAAGTGAAACTTTTGGCGACCTCTTCACTTGAAATATCAACGAAACTTTGTTTTCAAAGAAAATTTCATAGAAAAAAAAACACTTTTCCTTTCACACCACTTTTCAAGCAAACTTTCCTGCTCGTAAATGTTGTTAAATAAACCTTTTGTGTAATGTTGGTTGTTAGGTTAAAATGTTGGTAACACCGTTTCATCTTTCATTTTTAAGAAACGTTGTTTTTCGCAAATGTCATCAAGTGAAAATTTTAGCAACACATTTTCACTTCTTATGTGTTGTCAACATTTTCACTTCTTATTTCCAATAAACTGATGCTCTTCGTAAATGTTTCAAGTGAACCATTTTTAAATTCGTCAAAAATAGTGAAAATATTGGCAACACATTTTCACCTCAATTTTTTTTTGCAAAATTTTGCTGGAGCAAGCAAAAAACCTTTGCCGATGACAATCGATCTTCCATGTCAACAAATCTTAAAGTGATAATGTTGGAAACATTTTTTCACCTTGTCGGCAAAAATGTCGGTGTTGCTTAACTGTTGTCAGAAACTTTTGATCACCCAAATTTTCAAATGTTGCTCTTGCGATCTGTTTTCAATGGAAAAATATTGTCAAATCCGTTTTTCACCCAAATTTTGCTCTTGCGAACTGCTTTCATTGGAAAATGTTATCAAATCCGTTTTTCACCCATTTTTTGCTCTTGCGAACATTTTTTAATGGAAAAAATTATCAAATCCGTTTCACCCAAATTTTGCTTTGCAAACTGTTTTCAATGCAAAATGTTGTCAAATCCGTTTGTCACCCAAATTTTGCTTTTGCACACTATTTTCAATGGAGGATCTTGTCAAATACGTTTGTCACCCAATTTTTTCTCTTGCGAACTGTTTCCAATGGAAACTTTTGTCAAATCCGTTTTCAAGCAAATTTTGCTCCTGCGAACTGCTTTCATTGGAAAATGTTGTTAAATCCGTTTTTCACCCAAATTTTGCTCTTGCGAACTGTTTTCAACGGAAAATATTGTCAAATCCATTTTCACCCAAATTTTGCTCTAACTGTTGTCAATGGAAAATATTGTCAAATCCGTTTTTCACCTGAGGTCTTCCGAATGCTTCTCAACTTTGCCGCTGCTAAATGCGATCAGACGACAATTTGGTGACACGATTATACAGACGATTCACTCCAAACTTTCGGAAAAAGTGCTATTCATACAGCGGTGATGTGAAATATTTTTTTCAAAAATATTTTTTATTGCCAGAACCTTATCAAAAATTTATAGCAATTTATTGAGAAATGATGCAAAGGGGAAACAGAGTGCAGGGGCTGTGCTTCTGTAACTCAAATTTTCAGCAAACTTTAATGTTGCCCACACATGGTCAATGGTGAGATATATCCCAATACCTTACCTTCAAAATTTTCCAAAATATTGCTGTTGGAAAAATGACGTTAAGTGAAAATGCCGGTCAATATCTGATCACCAATTTCCGATTGATTGCTTATTTGCTGTGGCAAATGTAACTGTGTGAAGAATTTGTTAACAGTTTTCTCCCATTTTTCTTCCTTTCTGCCGATTCTTTTTGCCAAATCCAGGAATGATGTTGGAATAAACACTCATGAAAATGTTGCTTTCATTTGATTTAGCTGCAAGATATTTTGAACGGTTTTATTTTGCCAATAATTGTCGATAATTTGCGATTTTTCATGTGAGAATCCAGCATTTTCGAAACCACCAAAGAGTTTTTGTCCTTTTCCTCTTGGCGTTTAAAGTGATTATAGCAAGTTATATTTCTGTGTGTTATATTCTTTTATGCATTCTAGTATGTATTCTAGTTTTTAGCTAAATTTCATCACCAACTTTTATTGAATTTTAGACTTTTTTTATCTCGAAATTCCCTTCATATATTTTTTTATTTCAGGTTCCTGCATGTGTTCGGTGGAAATTTTCCACCGTGTGTTCATCGTTGATGGGATAAAACGTGAGTTGAAAGCTTCATGGTGGTGGTATAACTTTCATTTCACGCAGAACCTGCCTGAATGAAACGATTGCTTATCTTTGTGAGATGTTGCATTTTTCCGGAAGCGTTGAATCAGAGGAATAGACCTTTCTTCGTTTATAAACCACTCTATCTATTCTTTTTGTGTTTTACCATGAAATTGTGGTCTTATCTGCAAGTCTTGAACAAAAATAACAGCGGAAATTTCTGATATTTTTCGTGATATTTGAGAATATTCACCCGTTTGGAGTGAAACCTTTCAAAAGTCGGATCGATCAAAATGAAAAATTTAGATCAAATCTGCACCAAAGAAAGAGTGGTGATAAGGTCCGATTTCACCTTCGATGTTTACACCAGTTTTTTCTGCCAAAAGCTCTCAGCGGTCGTGGAATGCGTGCAGCATTTTGGGAGGCACTGTACCTAAAATTCGGCAAACAGGCAAGGCAATCAGTCCCAGTAAACGAATCCGCAACGAGTGCGCCAAATTTCCTCACGATCAAAACAAAACTGTGCTGCCATATTTGGAGGGATGTGCATGCCGTCATACGCTAGCTCC